>JAQGAF010003602.1:0-16941 GCA_034687865.1 Kryphioiulus occultus
AATGAACACACATCCAGACATATTGTTAATTAATGGTTTCTCGATAAAATGACCACTACACCAGAAGTAGCCGCACATATTGTACAGCTATTCTCCAGAGAAACTCAGCAGAAATACTTTTCACACTAGGCGAGTTATAAAGAGGAATAAATTGGAACCAAAACACATTTTTCCGACATTTGGTTTCTGAGAAAACCACATTTTTACTTGATTCTTGCAGGTGAGTGGTTTTTTTTTGCACGCAGGTGTAGTTAAAATATAGGCAATAGCAAAATGATATTTTCTCCATTTGAACAATTTAAATATTACTCTAATAATACGCCTAACTCTCAACAACTCTCAACAACGCGCAACAACTCAAATTAACCTAAACGTTTATTAATGGCAAAATTTCATCATTCACATCAACACATTTCTTGATTTCAAAACACCCTGTCAGACACGAAGAGGAAAAAACACATTCGAGCTTAATATTTTGCCTCGTTTTAAATTTCTCTCAGAATCTTCAACATTTTTCAAGGGGTGGGGGGCAGTTGCATTAATAAAAAAAAATTGCGAAACTTCAAAAGGTGATTACCACCAGTTCACTGTTCATTTCGCCAGAGCCATTTTGACTTCTTTAAGAAGCATCGATCCGACCACAATTTTTTCGCAATTGACCATCACGCTTGCCTTGTTATTATCCAGTAGCCTTAAAGTGAGGAGAACGAGAGATTTCGAAGACAGCGACTGTGCGGCAAACCTGTGAAAAACCAATTTTATGATTTAAAACATAATGATATTAGAACAGTGTAACCAGCAGACAGAATTTGGCCCTTGTTTACCAAGGATTAATTAACATTTCTAATTAACTTAGAGTACCACGCTAAAAATAACACAAAAGTTTTCCAAAAAAAAACAACGTAAAATAGTTCATTTTTGCATTAAAAGTTTGTAAGATGTCCAGAAATTGAAAAATGGCTAGTAAACGTTCTGGGAAAAACATATTTCATTATAGGAATTAATTTGTTAAAACCGACCAACCTGAACAACTCATCGTCACCACTTGTGCTCTGCACTTGCAGGACGTTGGCCACTTCATACACCCTCGTGGCAACCCCTTTATCGGAGCTCGAACTGGAAATCGGGCA
Source organism: Kryphioiulus occultus (assembly GCA_034687865.1). Classification (NCBI taxonomy): domain Eukaryota; kingdom Metazoa; phylum Arthropoda; class Diplopoda; order Julida; family Julidae; genus Kryphioiulus; species Kryphioiulus occultus. The sequence continues at coordinate 1,131 of JAQGAF010003602.1, forward strand.
GGTGATTGAGTTTTCGTTGAGACCCTTCAGTTTATCTGTGGGAGAGAAAGTGATCCGTGAGTCCAACGTGACCGCGATTCGTTCCGAACTAATGCCCGAGCAAGACGCACTTTGATGGGAGACAAATTCGTGTTCGCTGAGGCTGACGGGTGCGAGAAGTTCCCCGATCGGAGCTTGTATCCGAACGTTCAGGTGCCTTTCACCCGCCAGGATTTCGAAGGCCGCGGCCTGCGTCGTTTCGTTGAAATCGATTCCCATAGTGGCCGATACCTTAGCGCCACTAGCCAATGTGTCTGAAATCAAACGAAAATTTCATTTGACTTCCAACTACAGACCCAAGAAAAGAGCATGATTATACCGTTCAAAAACACGCGTGTCACATAAACCGGGGTATTATTTCAGCACAGTGTTTGCCATAGTTCCTATCTTTAATCCTCCTTACCTTCGCTAATTTAAAATATATTACCTATTTCTGGAAAAGAGTGCATGTCCATTCCAGGTACGAGGTTCTAAAGAATACAAAAGAATTTCCAGTCGATAAAACAAAATGTAAATTCGGAAAACGTTCAAAGTCTAATCAGTCATCGAGTGCAAATTAGTCGACTGAATTGTTAAGATAATCATTCGAACCTTTTTTCCAACTTTAATTCCTGCGATCGGTTCATCGTCACCATTGGCGAATACCAATTCGATCGAAGCCATTTTCGACGAATACACGTTCTGACTCCTGGTGAAGCGATAGCTTACAGCGAGCCCATTTCCGACTATCTTGTTGACGAGCTCTTCGTGTTTCACTGGAACATACATCGCAGTGTTGACCTGAAAAAGAGTGACAAGCACCGATGAGTTTTGCACTCATTGAGCTTCTAACAAGACGTTTACGTGTAATTTTCAACATGCGATACTTACTACTTTTATGGCTGAGATTGTAGTGGGAGTTTTTTCGATCTGGGGAGCCTTTCCAGATGGCGTTGGCGTCAAAATGGACGAGCTCATCGGTGTCAGCGATGCGTAGGAAGTGGGATTGCCTCCTGATGGAATATCAGGAGCAGCAACTAAACAAATACAGAAAACGTAGATTGTGACATCTATAGCTGACAAATGCAATTCGTATGATTTCGGCAAGTGATCTTACTATCGTTCAAGTCGAGCAGCAGATCAATCTCTTTTCGCGAGTGCTTCATTTGTGGTGTCGGTTTCTTCTTACTAGCCGCTTTGGCTTTCTGAAACATGTTAAAAAATAGTATTAGAAAAAAAGGCAAGGTTCCTTGCAAAGTATCGATAAAATACTTGGGTGAAACAAATGGACGTCTGACCTTTAAAGCCGCCTCGTCTTCGGAGGAATCGCTCTTTCCTTTGCCGTCGTCACTGCTCGATTCATCAGATGAGTCGCTCGATTCTGCCGAACTCTCGCTATTTTTGCTACCATTTTCATCGATGTCCTTCGCGCTTATTTTTGGTTGCTTAGCCTTTGCATTCTCCACCTTTTTCTGCAAAACGAATCAATACGTCTAACATAAGAATAGACGCAAATAAAAACTCGTACAGACATCAGATTATCAAAAAGTTCATACATGAACTTTGCCCTTCAACCCGCTGCTATCACTGCTCTCGTTTGAATCGCTATCACTGTCGCTGCTTTCTTCCTCCTCCTCGCTACTTTCTTCGTCAGAGTTTTCGGATTCAGATTCGGAACTGGTATCAGATTCATCGGTGCTATCGGAGTCACTCGAGTCTACCCAAATACATGGGAGAAAAAAACAACAACGTAAATTCCAGTTCACGGCTAGACTTCGTACCAAAAGAGGCACTTTTTTTCGTCGCCTTAAACATAAACACACTAACCATTTCCATCAGAACTCGAATCTGGCTCAGAGTAGAAAGACTTCTTCTTGACTTGTTGTTTCTTCTTCTTCGGTTCCGTCCACGGCATAACGATTTCCACGTTTCTGACGGCAGGATCTGGAGCAACTTCGGGAAAATCAGGAAGGTCGTGATACTCGATGGCCCTCAAATTGATGAAATGCGAGAGGGAACCCAACTGGTACTGGTCGCGATCTAATATGTGGTTTTACATAAAATAAGAACCGGAAGTGGCTTCGGAAGTTGTCGTTAAACTAACAATCTCTTAATACATGTAATTGTAACCTATGCAATAACTGCATATGATCATAAATGACACCATCCGTTAGTATTTACCTTTAAATTTCGACTCCAAAAGAGGAGCCGGTTTCGTCGACAAGAAGATCTTCTTGCAATGTTTCGCCAAAATGTTTTCGTGTTCACCGGAGGAGAAAACGAGCTGCCTCAAGAACCGAGCACGATCTCTGATATCGTAATTTTGGTCGTATTTTGCAAGATTGAGAACGTACTGGCAAAGTAGCTTGGTTTGCTTCGGGTTGGTCAGATACAGCTTCGTTGCCAAATTCAAAATCTGCAGCTTAACGATATCCTCCTAAAATTGAGAGTAAAATGACAGACGTGGGCATGACATTTTTTGCACATTTCATCATCGAGAATAACAAAGGACTCGCCTCGTGGATGAACGTCTTGGCCATTTTCCGTAGCACATCCGGAGCTATCTTCGGTACATGGTCCGAGTATTCACCCAGCAACCAAAGTATGGAAGCTCTTGCCATTGGTACTGCGATGTTATCTATCAAGCGTGTCATATGAATGATTATGTCTTTGTGTTCAGACGGCTGCATTTGAAGCAATTTTTTGATGACGACAACACTTTCAGCAACGACGGACTCTAAAAATTCCAAACAGACGCATCAATTAAAACAACGAGCAGGAAATTGTTATAAAACAGATTCTGTACATCACAACACGAAGCAGTTGTACAATTGATGACAATTTGTCGAGTAAAAGATGAGAAAAAAATCGGCCAAAATCTAACCTGAGCGATTGGACATGAGACTAACTAGACCGTTAAGGCAGGTATCCGTGACTTCCTTTATGTTGCTCGCACATCTTCCGATAGCCTGGATAGTCGCAGCGACGAATTCTTTGTCAGAACTGGAGACATATGTCTTCAGCAAGAAGAATATCAGTAAATAATTCATATACATTTCACAAAAGATCATCCTGGAGAGCATTATCCACATACGGAGGTTGGGATAATATATTTGAAATAATTTGATTAAGTCATCAGTATACCTGAAACTCCCTGAGGATGATCGAGATGTTGGTTTCAGTCGCTAAATTCGTCAGGATTTCCAACTGTAAAAGGAAAACGTAAGAAACAATTTCTCACCTTTTTGAAATTTCAAAGGCACTGACGAGATATGGGCTTACCTTCAGCAGTTTAATGTGAGTTGGATCACTCGAACGAATGAAGAAACTTTTCAGATATGGCTCGAACATTCCCTGTTGCAAATAGGTTAATCGAACAAATTGAACAAAAAAAAAATTGGCAAAATCATCAAACTGTCGGCAAGCAAAGAAAACTTAAAAACCGCTTACGGGGCTCTGTAAATAGGGACATATTCCATAGCGAGCGAAAAATAAGCAAAATCATTTCAATGGCAAAAAAATTAGCGAACGAAACGAACGATTAGAAAGATATAAGATACCTTTCGCCTTGTCGACATTGTGGCAATGTTGCTCAGCACCACAGACTGAACTTCTCTGAAAACGAAAAGAAAATGATTAAGCCGATAAAAATTTATCGTGTCACGAGCGTGGTAGTTTTCTCTAACGCACCGATGATTACGCAATAGTCGTATTAAGGCCTTCGCGACTATATTAACTTCCGATTTGGGTGCCAAATGATGGTACAATTGAGCAACTGCCATCACAACCGCGGTGTTTCTGCTCTGCAGCAAAGGTTTGGCGATTCTCAGTAACAAGCGGTGATCGTGGTCCATCGTGTAAGTACTTTTGGGTCGACTGCTCGCATCGTTCTCTTGTTCTTCATCGTCATAAAACGGCTTTTCCTCCATGTCACCACCACTATCCTGTAAGTTGAAAAATTGTCCATTTATTAGAGCCTAGCCATAATTCCTTTCTTCAAATGTTTTAAATTAATAAATTTCAATTTTAGAAAACTGATAACATTCAAAATGTTAAAATGTCATGAAAAATGGTTTCTTCTTCTGCAAAACGTCGCAAACTCACATCTTTGTTAGGATCCACAAACTGCGTCCGCGCATAACGGGTGAGCATTTTGATGATAACCACTTGTCCCCATTCTTCGACGTCAACGAGTAAATTGCAGAGCTTTCGATAATTCTTGTGAATCAAGTCAATTCGTTCAGGACAGACCTCTTCGAACGCCATAACCACACTTCCCACCACGAGGGTCGTTTTATCGGTGAGTAATTTTTCAATAACTTCGATTAGCTGGTCTTTCTGCTCTGGATCGAGACTAGAAAGTGAAAAAGCGGAAGCATGTTTGAAATGCAAAGCTTTCCCCAGAAATCAAATTTAGAACACGTTAGACAAATCTAAAAATTTACCTTTAAATAATTATTACTCAATTGCCTACCTGTAAAGCTTTGGAATTGCATGGGCCACAGTCTTTCTCACGTAAGGAGACATATCGTTTACTGCATCCTTTATGGCGATCATCACTATCGGAATGATAACAGGCACCCGTACGCTGGAGAGGACCCTCAGAGCACTGGCACGAATCAGTTGATTCGGGTCTTTTAAAGCTCTTTGGAATGTACTGATTGAAAGCAAAGCCAAATCTTGCTGCTCTTCAGCGTAACGAACTAAATACACATACACCAGTTTCTTCACCTATGCGAGAAATAGTGAACGCATTAGTGAGTTGACTAATTTCTTCTATTAAACTGTAGACGAATCAACGATCGTTTATACACAAATCGTACCTCGATATTTTTCGAGACAACATTTTTAACAACTGCCGGGAACAAATCGGACGCATCTTTTCCTTTGGCAACCATCTAAAAAATGAATGATAATAAATGTTTCTAAAAAAAATTAAACAACATATATTTAACGTAGGGTAAAAATGGTAAAAGGATTTTTCAATTTCAAGGTATATAAAATAAAAGTAGCCTACAGTACCCCAATTATGCGTTTCATGGCTTCCAACTTCAACCCATCTTTGTTGCTATCCAGCATGGCCTTCAAATCTTCATGTCTGAAATTAAAATTTATGTAAGCCAATACTCATTTCAAGAATAATTCGATCATTAATTCCCTCGTACCATATTTCAAAATCTCCATAAATTTGACCTAGAGAATTAGCATGGTGGCTTAATACTGCTCAAGGAGAAACCTCATCTCCCTTAAGTACCTCAATTAATTTACCACAGCTTAGATATTTTAAATGAATAGTATCAGAAAATTACACCACCGCTACTATATATTAGCTTTATAACGTAACCATATAGCGACCCATCAGCTGAATGTTATAAACGCCCCTTGTGTTTGAAGTAAGAATTGAAAGCCTTTGGTATCACTTTTTTAAAAGCATTTCAATTAGGCATGATGGGTATTAACACTAATTAGTGAAATCGTTCAAAATCTCGTTTGTATTTGAATGATTCGTTAAAATGTACAAGTCAACAAATGCATAAAATGCGAAAAATCCTCTTCACCTTTTGTAATCGGAGGAAAAGAAGCTCCCAGACGCCGGATCGCTCGCATATTCCGGTTCGCCAGTCGAAGGCGGTCGGTCGTTCCCATACGAACCATTATTATTCGACATCTTTAGTAATTCAAAGGATAATTAACATCAAAAATTAAAATTTAAACAGATTCCAATTCAAGAGGGACAAGACGACTGCCAGACACCACTGTATGGAACACGAAGTCTAGCGCAGCGCACTCTGGCGGATACCAAAGTTGCGGCGCTTCGCTTCGCAAAAGCCGCACCATAAATAGCGGCGACAGCTGATACGAGGGTCGACCATTTTAACGTTCAAGTATTATGTCATTATCTTGACTACATGATTGGCCAAATGCTCAGTATTACTGTTCTTGTACTTAATTTGGATTAAAATTCAGCGTTTTTGATCCAGTTTCGTAAAAAAACACGATTTTGTGATGATGTGATCACATTTACTCTAATACTTGAACGTAAAAAATATATTGCATCGAGTATAAATTGCTACTTACGCTCAAAATAGGATCCCTGAACATTTTCATCTTATTTTGTCCGAATCTTTAAAAATTCCTATTAAAACATAAATAAAATCAGTGTCTATAACAGAATCGTAAACGATGTAAATGTGCTATCAAATGGTCGGATTTCACTCACACTAATGTTAAGAATTGACTAATTTATTTATTTTTAAATTATTAATTTTGAAAATAATTACCAACAGGAGTTGCACTATTTTCTGGAACCTCCCTCAATTATATTCTTCACAGATATGAATGAAAATGACCACGCAGCTGCTTGACCACTGACGTCCAGTCTAGCAGATCAAGAATGTCTTTGCCAACCAACCCATCTTCAGCAAACTTAATTTATTATTTTTTTACTAACAATCTGGCCATGGGCCAAGCGACGAGCGCATTCAACTTAAAACGTCTTTCGGAGAGGCCGAGCAAGTACATGCAAAAAGGAAACCGAGACGAATTACTCTACCATTGTTGCAAAAATAACCAATTTTAGTTTCCCATTCGGTTCATTCAGTACCGAAGAAATAAAAACAACAACAATGACTTCTTCATTCATGGCGACAAATTGCGATTTCACGCCAACGACTCATGCGCACATTTCAACATTTTAATTTTAATTTAACCCCTCGGACTGCCAGTTAATTTCTTCCAGTCAGTTTATTTTTCTGCGCATTGGAAATTCATTCGATGTAATATTATATCTACGACTGTTGAGCGGTTCAAAGTTTCCAGAGTGATGCTAAAAATGTGACCTTTCAAAGGTCACTGACCCCGAAGCGCCATAGCTCTGCATTGAAGATTTTTGCCCAGCAGGACAGGGGATGGCGCTGTATACGTAATTACGTGTATTTACCAAAAGCGTCATCTATGGTCATACGGTTTAAAAGTCAAGGGTATTATCACCCAGCTGTATTAGCACGCCTGTCTCAATAATTTATTCCTTTATTATTTTGCAAAAACACGCACAGTGGTTGGTTAGCCAGACAGTATTCCAGACGCCACTGTCTCTAAAGGTCAATTTCGTGTGAATTTTAAGACATCACAGCTGGTGCCACGTCCAAGCACAGTGCACTAGCTTTTAAAAAACACTTACCAAGTTGTACCAACACTAGGCCGACTAGATGGCTTCGACTCTATACCAGAGTAACCAGACGTCCATTTTTCTACATCGTAGTTTCCAGCATTTTTTTTTTGTGACGTTGTTTTATGATTTCTCGCACATACTTGCATACGTGGTCTGTCCGTCCGAGGATTGCTTATTCGAGCCTCGCCAATCTACGAAATGACGATAAAATAAACACGAAATTGTGCAACCGGTTTTTTACATTTCTTTTTCCGCGTTTAATTGGTTCATTGATGGCGCACGAAGTAGCCAATGACCAAAGTGTATATTTTTGGCAACGAGCGACGCGCGTCAATGAATATTAAAGGAAGAAATTGTTATTACACAGTGGCCGAAAAATGTAACACGAGAAGCAGCAAATCTGATCTGACGCCGAAAACACGCCAAATGTCTGCAAAAAATCCCCAAAAAAACGACCAAGAAATTTTAATAAAAACTAGCTAAAAACGACGATTTTATCCCACATTTTAAAATCAGTAATGACTGCAAGAAATGCCGAAGGCGACATTTTTTCAAAAACTGGATCACAAATGATGGATCTAAGCCCAAATTTCAATTAAAATTTGTGAACGCAGTAGACGAAAGTTGTACGTAGCACATGTACAATTGTAGCTCAGAAATTTCGGGAACACCTTTGACGAAACTTTTTGAAAAACGCAATACCAACACAATAATTTTAAGTTGCAGTTACGTTAAAATGTTTTTTTAAAAATATTGATGACGAAGGGTGATTGATGCTACATGCATCTTTGAAAAAGGAGATCAACAATAATGCATTTTTGTAAACGTTTCTTACGCAATTTCCAGCAATATCAATAATGACAGATATTAATTTTATGTCACATTTCAATTTATATAAAACATTAGTAGGAGTAGCATTACTAATTAAGGGAGCATGATAGGCGAGAGACATTGTAAAAATACGACTAAAGCAACACAATTTGATAATGTTACAGCTGAAAACAAAATTGAATTTTCGAAATTGAAGAAAGTAAATAAAATTTCGACTACTGCGTTTACTTTTCGTGCGCAATCGGGTTCAGCCCGAGTTTACTCGATTTCTCATCAGATGAGATAAGCATCATAGATGGAGTTTGTGGTAAGAGCCAGTGTTGATCATGAGGAAGGGTCAATGCAATGCAGAAATCCTTGCAAGTAAGGCGATGCCACAATCCCATACCGTTTAAGGTGGTTAATTTCAGTTTGATTACTCGCAAATTTAATCATTGTCGAGAATGCCCATAAATCAAAAATAATGAAAAAGGCGTATAGTCTTTACCAACACGACTTGACAATAATTATTTTAGATGTGATGGCGTTCTACGCAAATTTGCTTAATTAAAAGCCATTGCCACACTTAAAACAAACCCCAAATGTGCAATCTCAAACATGCATCCAAGGGTGATTTTAAGCTGCGATGGTACTGTTTGTTGGATCAGGTCGAGTTAATAAAGTCGAATTTGTTTGTTGCACAATGTTCGATTGAACAAACAGGCCTATTGTAAAAGAAGTCATGCAGGTTTCTTTTTTTATGGCCGCGAAATTCTTGCAAGAAGGTAGGGGGAGTCGTACCTTGTCTCTCACCTTTTATCCGTGCCCTTCAATGACCTTTTCCTATAGTTTTCTCTTTTAAGGTTCCTTCTTAGCCGCGGGCAAAACGTCTCTGACGAACAGCGTTTTCTTTTCTCCTTCTTCTTCTTCTTCGTAGTCCAACCTGTTGAAAACTTGAAAACGTTGCTCTTCACCTTTGCTAGGCCTACGGTCCATCCATTTTGGAAGCGAAGGGTCGAACGTATACTACTCAAGAATTCGCCACGTTGCCTTTCGTGAGGTTTACTCACCCTATACGGGTACGACTTTATATTTCGACGACTACGGTACTTGACGTAATCAGTTGGCTCATCTTCGGCTATAAATTCCAATGAATAATCTTCATTTCAGAAACACCATGCCAAATTCTAATTAGGCGTTAAGTGGTAAATAATTAAGGCCCTGGTTGTGAAAATTACTTTCTATCGTGCCATTGCTAACTGCTAATTGCTAATAATGTCCATGACAATTATAGAAATAAAATTATCGAATCGTTATTCGAAGCAAAATATTACTATCAATAAACTTCGATTTATAACACTGCACTAATAGAGAAAGAGTAAGCTTATATGGCGAACTATATGCATGTATGTGATATTGTCAACGGTTAACGCGGAAGATGTTGTTCGATAAGCATTTTTCAAAGTGAATCGACCATAATACAAAGTACAAAGATAATTTTTTTTTCAAAGTGAATCGATAATTAAGTAGAAAGATAATTTTATTATATGTACGAAAATGCGAGAAATTTAAACGCAAAATTGGTTAAAATTTTTTTTAAAAATGGTTTCTAAATTGCCTCCACGAGCCCATCGAGAACAGGCAAATCGTGAAATAATTCATAGCGTTATACGCGATTGTTTGTTCGCTTTTTAACTAAATTCAGACGAACTACAGACTTGCGATTTATGAGAATTTTGAAATGAATTAACGTCGTTCACAATAAGATGTCAAAATCTGCGTTTCTATTGTGCTAGATCGTCAGATAATCTGGTGGGGGAAAAGCACCTGCCTCGCATACGTACATTCATTAGCGAGTTGGTGAAATTTCACGCCAGTGATGCAACAGGTTGCCCAATGAGATTCAATTCGCCATTTGCAACCTTTCACATTATCTAGTCTAGGCACGAAATTTTGCAAACTCCTAGCTCGTTTCCTAGTTCGGTGTCGGGAAAATAACCACGAATTCCAGAGTCAACCGATGTTGGAAACCTGCTTACAACGAAGGAGATGAAAACTCAACTAAATTTAAAATATTTTCGTTTCAAGACGTTAATTAGAAAACTTTATTATAGAGCAAAAGCTATAGAACTGCTGCATTTTTCAATTCTGTCCCGAGAGGCAAACATAACCACAAAACGAAATCGAAACAAAATTCAGTCGAACGTTGATTTTCATTTATTCATGTTACAATGCAGGCTTTATTTCAAATGTTTTTAGATCTTATCACATTCACAAAATTCGACATAATAGTTTCTCAGATTGCTCCTTCATGTTGCATGTACATGTATACATAAAGCTCGCATACCTCACCCTGCCCGCCATCCTTAATTCTCTCCCTCATGCGAAAATTTCAACAATCGATCCTATTTCAAACAACACTTACCATTATATACAGCATATCCTCACATATTTTCGCACATTTCTTAAATCATGGACCATTTTTTCTTTCTATTAATCGAAAACCAAATATGGGAACCGTTCGAAAGAACACGCGTTCCATTTCCACGAACACGTTCCAAATCTCGCGAATTCTCGTCGGGCACTCACGCGCGTTCGTTCCAACTCTCGCTGATCGCGTCTCGCGCATTCATTCGAGAACGGACTTTTAAGGCGCCATTTTACGACGCCATTTTTTCAATCCAACTCATTATTTTCCCATGCACATACACGTTTGAATTTTACTTTTTAAACACAGACGTTCAAAATAACTGAAAAATAAATCGTCCGAAACTTGGCGCAGAATTCATCGTTCCGTAAAATTTTCTCACATCCATTGGTATCACTGATTCGTAACACACGATCAATTTTCCACGGGTAGGTTAATTCGAGCTAATTTAGGGGAAATTTCACGCAAAAATCACGCGGTTTTTTTTAGTATTCGTTTGAATTTTGCGTATACCAAATTACCGCGAATCATCGTCTAATAAAATGTTCCCCCGTCCACGCGTGTATGAGTTGAATTTCAATAATCGATTGTCGAAATTTCGATGTTACAGACTTCTAAGATTTAGCCCACATTCTACAGGTAACTAGTAAGTTTCCTAAGCCACATTTCACTTAAAAATCGCGTCTTTTTGTCGTTTTCCACTTACCACGCTGCAATCTTCGGTCATCGCAGGTATCGAAGGCCTTTACCGGATCCGAGGTTGAGGTATGATGGCCTACGAATCGCAGCAACAGGCAGAAATCCAGAAAATCCAGGCATCCCAAATGCGCCATTTGTCGGTCTCCAAAACGGTGAAATTTCGACGATTTTCTTCTCAACTCGCAGCTACAGGTGTGTCGAAAGGCAACCGGGTCTATACGTGGCACGGGTAGGAATTTTCGGTCGGTGCGAGCTACGGCAACAGGTACAGGTACAGGTCCAGGTGAGTTTATTTCGTCCCAGAGCCATCGAAGTAAAGTTTCCAAAACTCGATGATCCAGCAGCTGTTCTTAACTTTGGTAACCTAGCTTTATGAAGTGCAGTTAGCTCATACAGCTAGATAACCAAAGAGAAAAGCAGCGCTATTGAAAGACGGGCAGGTAGGCAGGCAGGCAGGCGTTGCTCGAGACCCTTCTTGAGTCCAGCGCGAAGAGGGAGACACTGTGGCGGAGAGAAAAACGGGAGAAAACTGGTGAGAAAAACGAGGAGGTAACGACGAAGAAACCACGTGATCAGGAAAAATGCAACGCCATTTAAGGTAGAGGAGGAGGCACGGCCTATGGCGAAGAGAACGAGAGAGACTCGACTCACAAAATTACTTACTGCGTGAGTTGGCTTTTTTTTTTCTTTCTCTCTCTCTTCTTGTCTTTCTGGCTTTTGCGGCCCCGCCAGGGATATTTTACGATGTGTGCACCTTGAATAATTACCTCGGGCAGGTAGGACCAGCCAGCCAGCCAAGCGCACTTAAAAACCACTGGCTCCTTCCTTCCCTCGCACAATGTACACTCATTATGAAGTCATTCATGTCCTGGCTCTTGCATTTTTCGGAGACACGGAGGTTTGGGGATAGGCAAAAAACAAATGCCGAGCCAACAGGTGCTGCTATCGATTAATTAGGGGGTGCGGGGGCGAGACCGAATTTTACGCCGAACTGATTTTTCCGAGGCAGCTAAACTCGCGGTTAAACTTCTTGATAACTCACTTTCGTGCAACGCGCATTTACTAATTTTCTCCACGGGTGAAATTTCGGTAGCGCGTCAATGCGCCTACCTGAGAAATAAGATACCTGCTAGAGCGCTCTCTCCATGAAATCAGGGTGCCCTTATGGAATAAACTTATCGAAAACTGATGGAAACAGATTGCAAACTCATGAAAAGCGATAGAAAAATATTAAAAAACTAATTTTAAAATGATGAAAAGTGTTGAAAACTAATTAAAAGTGATGAAACATGATGAAAATTAATGTTAAACTGATAAAAAGTAATTTAAAATGAATGAAAACTAATTTTTAATTGATGACAACATTGCAAGCTGATGAAAAATTTTGAAAACTAATTAAAAATTGATGAAATGTTATGAAAACTTAATTTTAAGCTGATGAAGCCAGATGAAAACAAATTTTAAACTGATAAAAGGATTGCAAACTAATGAAAAATGTTGAAAACGGGTGGAGAATGATGAAAACTAATTTCAAACTGATGAAAAGTGTTCAAAACGTATGGAGAATGATGAAAACTAATTTTAAACTGATAAAAAATTATAAAACCTGATTAAAAATTGTTAAAAACTAATTTATCAATTATGAAAAGTAATTTTAAATTGATGACAACATTGCGAACTGATCAAAAAGGTTGAAAACTAATTTATAAAAATGATGAAAACTGATGAAACATGATAATCACTAATTTTAAACTGACGAAAACAGATTACAAACTAATGAAAATTTAATGGTTGTCTGTTAGTTTTCAACCTTCAGGACACCCAGCTTATTTCAGATTAGTTGCACATCAAGTTACAGGGACGACCAATTATCAGAGTTTGCAACCAAATTATGTAATTGCAATTTGTTTGCAATCAATTTTCAAATACAACTGTAGTTTCCATCCCTACCTGTAAGCACAGCCACCATACAGTACAATAGTCATTATTTTTTAAAATCGTGAATTTCCACCCCCCAAACGTCGTAAAACCGTTTCTTAAAACATTGCCGCTTAGGAAGGCACGTTTTAACACGTCTAGATGTTAGCCTAATTAAAACGCGTGGTTTCATAATGCCAACTGATGGCAATCTTTTAATTAGCGAATCAAAGAAGGCGTTAATTAAAAGGCCACGTACGTGAGATATCGGCAATAAAAAAGCAAAAGCTCGTATGTCAAATTTCCGCATCGCTCATCTCAGAAGTTAAGTTGCTCATCAAAATGGTTTATTGCTTCAAAATTAGATTGACCCAATATAGTTTTTGAATAATAATGGTAAGGGCCTTAATTCTAGTCGTCTATAATAATGTCGCAGAATTTACAGTTGAAGTTACAATAAAGATAAGAGGTAAGATTCATGCAATTATCTTTTGCTTTTTTTTAATTTTTATTTGCAAAAAGAAATTGACTCCATACATGTACATATATATGTAGGAATACAGCGAATATTTTTAGCAAACAAATATTTCCTACATGTAGACCAAAAAAGTCTTGGAAATATTTATTTGCTAAAAATATTCACTGCCCAATTTTTTTAAAGTTTTACTTCAATGATGCCCACGTTAAATTTTAAACGAAAATGGATTTGTCGTGTTAATTAAGCTAACATAGCATTTTCTCTAATGTTTTCTTTTACTTTTTTATAGGGATACGTAAACTATTTATAAGTAATGTTAATTCCTCAACAGTGAAAGCGAAGTGAAACCAATTTCGCAAATTTGCGTGCATGCATGTCGATATACTGGAGTCAACGTCCTGCATGGGCGCAAATATTTCGCCGAAATTTATGCGCATATCAAAAGTGAGTTTCGGGTTTGGGAAGACGATCGCCGCCATAACCTGTTTCAACAGACGAGATTTTAAAAGAGAAATTTCACGGGGGGCAACGATGGGAAATTTGAAGAGGATTTTCTCAAATATTTCGGCGTGGGTCAAAGGCAACAGAAAAACCGAAAAACGCATTTCCTGAATGTTGCGTGGATGTGTACCAAATCCATCGTATTATGACGATGTTTTCGTAAATTATCCAAAAAGCAACGAAAATGGGGGAGAATTTACAAAGGGGGTCGAAGTTATTCGTTAAATTTAAACATTTTCTATTTCTTCCCCAAAAATAAGTAAATACACGATATTTAAAAAAAATCGAGTATTGTAAAAATTTAAATTATTAAACAGTATATTTCAATCGAGTTCGAGTACCGGCTGCAATAAATTAGATTTATAAAAGCGGGCTCTAAAATTAGTAGAAATTGATATTATTAACAAAAAAATTCACTAACTAAATACCGTGAATGAATCTACATGTAATATAAATTTATTATGTAGTTATTTAGACTAAGACTAATTTTTTCTGTATTACAGATATCACCTTACATTTTTACCAGAAGCCTGATAAAAGATGGAATACCACGTGGCATAAACAGTTCGAATTGATTTTGAATGATATATACTTAATATATGCATTTTCAATTGAATAAACTATAATTATTCTAAATAGGTATAGATTTACTGTATTTCATTCATGGTTACCAGAAGCCGGAACGAGATTAATTTGAAGTGGAAATAAATTGAATTAAATTGAATAAACGCATTTAATTATATAGAAAAACCAAAATTAGTAGAAATTGATATTACATGTAGTCACAAAAAAATCACTAACCAATATAAATTTATATTTATTTAGACTAAGACTAACGTGATAACGTGGTTTTGACGTGGTATAAGCAGTTTGAATTGAATTTGAATGATATACTGTACACGTAATATATGCATTTAATATTGAATAAAATATAATTATTCTAAATAAGTGCCGATTTATATCATTCAATGTTATGAGAAGCCAGAACGAGAATAATTTCACGTGGAATTTAATTCAATAAATGCATTTAATTAAATAGAAAATAATTATTCTACGTTTAAATTTAAAAGAAAATAGTGCCCAGATCGAAATTTCGCATTAGTTGAATGAAAAATAAGTTAAAATCCAAATAACTACGCATTGATATCAAAAAGCATGAAATAGATGAATTTAGAAGGTAAAAATACTTCGAAAAATGCATCCATTTCAGGTTTTTTGATTTAAACGTGTAGTTATTGAGATTTTAACTTATTTTTCATTCATATAATACGCGGAATTTCGATCTGGGCACTATTTTCCAATAAGTTTAAACGCGGAATAATTATTTTCTATTTAATTAAATCCATTTATTCAATTTAATTCGACGTGAATACGTACATGTATACAGCCTAAAACTGTGTTCAGTACATTACACGTGTATTGGGTGTTGATTTGGGCATATTTCGTACATTTTTCATCAATTTTTATAAGAATTTTAATTGTTGTAGATATTATTGAAACAAGGCGTGATTTCGAAAACGCTTCAAATTTCGTTCATTCATCGCGAGCGAAAGAATCATTTATCGAGACGAAAAAATATTTTTGACCAGAAGCCAGACAACGTTTTTCGCCATTTAATTGACCGATTGCAGACACTGGAGGCTCGTCCTGTTTTTTTTTAAGGTATTTTCACTAAGCCTTCACAAATTGAGAAACTGCATTTTTCGGAGATCATTGACCATGAAAGTTGGCGAAAAAATTCCTTTCCCATCCCCCCCTAGATGTGGCCCACCGCATTGGTGGTGGCCAC
>JAQGAF010003603.1:0-16938 GCA_034687865.1 Kryphioiulus occultus
GATTTATTCATTATTCGCAGAGATAATATGTATAAAAATTTTAACATGGCAGGGGTGGGAGGGGAACTGCCCGTTAATTCACAAATTAATGGCCAAAAAGTGCCAAAAGTTGCTACTCACTCTACTTTGGTGTAGGGAATGTCCTTCAGCTGTTCATCCGACATTCCTAATGGCTCAACCAGTTTATACCTACATGCAGATATTAGTTAGATTAGCAAAATTAGACAGCAAAATTGCAGTTTTATCATCACATGACGTGTCTTGACCATGCAGTCAGGCTGTCAAGTGATTCCTATATTTTTGAGGCCTATATTTTCAGAAAAATTCTTACATATTCCTAAATTTTTCTGCAAACTGCTGTGGCAAAGAAAAATATAACAGATACTGGCTAAATTAATGTTAAATCTATAATTTCTGGTTTTGTTTTAAATAAGATTGCCTGCGGCATTCTGTTGATTATTAATATTTCTGAAAATGTCTTTAAAAATGCATTATGGCTAAAGGTTTTCTTTAAATTTCGCCTACAGCGTTCTCTTAAATGTTAATATTGTCATTAGGTTTTCTAGTTTATGTTAAAAAAAATTGCCTATGGCGTTCTCTATAAGCCTATTATAGATGTAGGCTATTGCAAAAGTCTGCCATTCTAAAATTACATTGGTTGTGGTCCAAAGTTTGAGAACCGCTGATTATTTAGTTGATGAAAATTTTCTTTCTGAAATATTTGGTAAAAATTTAGAAAAAAAAATCAGAGCAATGACAATTAAAAAGTAGGAAACGCTCTAAACTGCAGTAATTTACTGATTTTTTTTAAAAAAAATTCTTATATTCCGGGTATATTTTTTCCTTTTTCCTATATTCTTCCAATATTGTTTTTCATTTTTTCTATATTTCCTATTCAATTCGACCTCCGTACTGCTTTACAGCCTGCATACTGACTAGAACTTGAGGGAACTCACTCGAAATGTTTCTTCAGCTCGTCAGGGACGCCTTTCCTGCTTTCGGAAGGTGATCGAGACCTCGACCTATGCCTAAAGAAAAAGTCGACAATTTTAGATAAGTACGGGAATGGGGTATTCGGAACCGGCAGAAAACAAAAGTTAAAGACTCACTTCCGATGCTTACGCCGATGCATGTAGCTGGCTTCGGATTCGCTTTCCATGCCGGAATTGACATACCTTGAAAAATGCAAGTGGTCAAAATAAATTCTCTGATGCTACAGATTAAGTTTTCAAATGGACTGACAAGTTACTCACCCACTCTTCCTGGTCGGAGCCGATAAATCCCGTATCACTGCGCTTTGTGGTTTTCTAACTTGTGTGTTTACTTTTTGCTGCCTCTGAACCTCCTTCCACTGTGCTTCTGAGTCTACTAACTCATAATTGCTGCTTGTTCTAAAGTTTTGCATTCAGAAAGAAAAATAATTTAAATTTTGCGGTCATTATTACGAGTCTTTGAATTAATGTCCATTAGAAAATGTCACAGAAAATGTGCTAACTTGTGCTTCCGGCTCTTGTGTCGGTGTTTTTGTGATGCTTCTGATTCGCTGCCACTCTCTCGATTGCGCGAATCGGATCTGTCCCTGTGCCTTCGAGATTGTGAGTGAGAGTGAGAGTGAGAATGGCTGCACTTGGACCCGTGAGACCGCTCGCTATCGTTGTCAGAATTGCGCCGGCTACGATGATGGTGATGCCTAATTCGATACATAAATAACTTTGTATTAGGAAAATATTGGAAAAGACATTTTCACATAAATTGGTTTTTCGGTCTTTGTCAAACTATTCCACATTACAATAACGGCACTCATCATTGTTCGGCATTCATCAAACAATTTCAGATTTAGGGTTACCACTTTCTGGAAAGTCAGGGAATATCAGGGAAATGTTAGGGAAATGTCAGGGAAATTCGTCAAACTTCGTAAAAATGTCAGGAAAATTGAGATAGTTTACTATTTTTAAAAGCAATTTAAAAAAAAAAAAAAAACATTTATCGTTTCAGAACGATTTTTTTCGCCAAAATTTCTCCTAAACTCTTAGCAAATTTACGAATAAAGTTGTTTTTCAAAGCGTTGCCACTGCATTCCTTTAATTATTATTTCTCAATATGTTGTTTCTAAAAATGTTGCCTTTCGCGATCCTAAATTATTACTATCGCTAAACAAATTTTTGTATGGCAACATATAGACTAAAACCAATCATTTAAGACCTATATTTTTTAATTTACCTATGGCGTTTCTGATAGGTTTAATATTTAATTAAATTTCTAAGTCCGCAGAATGTATTTTTGAAATATGTGCATTTTTCACAATAACTGCCGGTTAATATTTAATTCACTATTAATTTCGCTACTAATTATACAAATTGCTTTCGATCTAAATCGCCAAAAATTTTCGCTCATGGCGTGTGAAACTTCGATTCAGGGCTTGAAAATTAATACATATACTATTTATGCGGTCGAATATTGTGTGAAATTTCGTTTAAAATGTCATTGAAATCACTGACAATTTGAGAATTTGAGCGAGAACTCTGAGATTGTAATCAGTTTTTATTGTACATAATGTGAACCCAAAGTGACATACCTTCTCCGTCTGCTATCGCAGCTTTCTTCACTTTCTACCGATGGGGACCGATGGTGACTGTGATGTCGCGAATTCGACCTGTGACCAGCACTTCTTGTCGACTTTGGCGATGGGTTCGTCGAATTAGAGAAAAGGCCCCTGAAATTTAGGGTAAAAAATTCAGAAAAGGGCTTTCCATAGCTATTTTTACCGCAGGCTTACGGCTTATTACCGTTGTCGAGGATCCTCCCAGGGCGCTGATCTCGTACTCCTTGGTGAATCGGCAATGGGCAATGAGCCCGGCATGGATGTTGACTTGTAGATACTTGCAGGTCTGCAAAGCAATTCATGATTAGCATTCAATTTTTCCTTCTGAATAATTGGCCACAAAATTATGAACACATACAGATGAATGGGTCGTGGAATGGAAAGATTCGATTGCGTTTCTAACTTCTCGTCCTCCTTATTGCTGCCATCCTTTAGGCTGCCTGATGAACGATAAAGAAGTGTCAGTTTCACGGCACAGAGAATGCTGTAATTTTTCAGAGTATCCAATCTATGCTTACTGTCAATGCCATCGGGCTGCCCAAACCTCCGTTGGTACCTCCTGCTAGCTACCCTGGTGACGTGTGGTTGGAGCTTATTTTGCTCTTGAAGCTCCGACTGAATCTGCCTCTCTGTTCTTCCGCTACACAATAAATTTGTTGTTAGTCAAAAATACATATTTTATGGTCTGGAAATTTGATATCTGGGTGGATTAGCATAAATTAAAGTTGCAGTATGCAGCCAGGGAACTGCCAAGCAATAAGCACCCTTCCTACTGATAACAGCTGGAAATTTTCCATAAAATTGTACATTACAGCACCCAGTTCTTCAATTTCTTCCTTGGTCATGGTGACTACTAAATTATGAAAACGAAATTCCGAGTTTTCCAGGTTTTTCAGGCTCATATTCTAATTTTCCCATGTTAAAAAACTATTTTAAACGCTATATGTGTGTCAAAATGCTATTCAAACAATATTTAGTTATAATAATAAGGAAACGTCGTATGCGAAATTTTTTGAAAAATTAACGTCCCGTTGACGGATTTGACGAACATTTCTATGAAAAACTCGACGATAGATTTTAATTGAACATTATTAAACAAACATGTCCCGTTGATGGATTTTACAAACATTTCTTTGAAAAACTCAACGAATAATAACGGATTTGAGGTATATTTCATCGAATTATTTTAATGGGATTCCCAGGTTGATTTTTATAGAAAATTATTGAACAAACATGTCCAGTTGATGGATTTTTACGAACATTTCTTTGAAAAAAATTTTAGGTACATTTACTTTGTATTTTTTTTAAATGGGTTTTCCAGGTTGAATATAAAATTCCTTCAGGTTTCCAGGTTGGTAGGTACAAAGAATGATTTATATGTATATATGTCTTTGATTGGGGCCCCATGGCTGTTGGAACATTTTGAACTTTTCAAGTTGAAAATGTCCTCCCACATTACATTAGTATGCTTTCCAATTAACAGATATGCGACTGTAATCCTCAGACAAGTTGTCAATGATTTATAGTGGCTGGGATGCGAATATTCCAACAATGGAATAGCGATGTTTTTATTTAAAAAATGTAAATTACAAAACTGTCCAATATTAACAATGCAAACCATACGTTAATACTGAGCAAAAAACAAATTGAAGTGGTGGGCATTTCAATTGCATATCTGTTGATTTTTGTGTTTACTGGATGGAATATTAAACGGTCTCTGGCAATAGGAGACCTACCTGTACCTGAAGCGGGACGTTAAACTGAACGATTTTCCATTGGCCGTCGTGCTGACTTGTGTCAACCTAAAAATAATATTATTAGGTGATTATTTCTATGACATCTTCAAGTTATCATATCTCAAATGTTCTGAAAATGGCATTTTCATACCTGAAAAATGCATGGTGTTCCACACTACATTTCCATAAATGTTTGCAGGCCTGTTTGGAAGGAAGCTCGAAGCCATACGTGCTTTCATCATTCTGAAAAATGCAGAAAAAATGCACCTCGATTAATCAAAATTACTTTGGAGAAGGTAAAAAAAGATTAATGCAACCGTAAATGCAATGAAATGCACTAGAAAGCTGGCAAAAATGCCCTATGACCTAGCACGGATTCAGCGGAAATTGTTTTGGATAATATGGACTTAAGAGTTTCAATAGAAAATGAGTTTGACTTGATTTTTTAATGTGCCGAAGATTTAGGTTCAAGTACTTCTTCAGAATAACAGAATTAAAGGATGACCCGATGGGTTAAGATGCTTTTGTTATGTTTGAAAGGAAACAAGAACGTTCATAAAACCAGCCTGCAATTTTCCGGGAAAGATAAATTACTTTTGGAAAACTAATAATTGACCCCAAATAGCAAGAGGATTTCAACCAAGCCGCTTGAATCGAAGCAAACATAATACAAACGGGAAGTTAATCCATATGCCATAAATCCTTACGTTTTTATCCCGCACTCTCAGCATAAAATACTTTCTCTTGAAATACACTTTGGTAATCCTAGGCCTGAAATAGGATCAAGAAACGAGTTAAAACAGCTTGAAATCTGCAGTGTTTTCTGAAGCAACCAGAAGCCGGGATATCACTTACCAAAAATAATTTCCTACTTTGGTTTTATTCCTCAGAACGATCACGCCGCTGGGGGTCAGTCCCAAGAAGTACTCCACATTGTCTTCACCCTGGAAAAAACAACCAAAAAAAATATAAACATCTCACAATAAAGATGACCAATTAAAACGAGAAAAAACGACAATCGAAATATGCAGAAAGGGGTTTTCGCCGCTTTAGCCGACGATTTTATTGTTTTATTAAACCAGGACCAAAGCAGTAAATTAATTTAATTTTTTACCCTCAAGCATGATTTATACCTGGGTTTCCAGACGGAATTAATTAATCCTAGCAATAAAATGCAGGTCGTGTTTTCCAAACAAACATGTGCACCGTCCATTACGCCTTGCGATATTTTAATTATTTCCACAATCAAAGTAGGCGACCATAAATTTCTTAACGTGAGTAAACGAGCTCCTAATTAATTAGGGGCCAACTATTCATTAGCAACATAACAACGGGTTGAGGTTGACTTCAAGGCAGGCAAGCACTTACATTGTAGTTGAAAAATTAATTATTTGGGCAAAAAAATGGCGTGTCCAACCCTGTGCGTGCGAAAAATCAATTACATTCCTCAGATCCAATTAATTAGCGACAGCAATATAACACTTAATTAGGGATTAAGCGCGTGAGAAGGAAGGCCGAAAACGTAACTTTTTGTCACTTGCGAAAATTGGTACACGACATTATTAATTAAAAGCATGACATCGAGCCTAATTAGCAAGATGGTAAATTATCAAAAGCGATGAAAGCTGTATTTTTTTTACTTTGTGCAATAGTGACGATTTTAATAGTAATTTCGTAAGGCAAAGAAATGGAAGGATTCGAAGTAATGTTATAGAATTTTTCATATTTTTGAAATTTCAAAATCCAATGCTGTAATTCATACTGTATTCCATTTCCTGATAATTCAAAGGTACTTCAATATAATATTGGTTGCCCTACCCAGAGGAGTTTCCCCAATTTTGGCAATGATTACAACAGGTTGTCAGAAATGTCATGGGTTCCGTTGCAATTAGGTTGCCATGACAAAGCAAATACACTGTACATGTAGTTGGCCTTGGTAGGATTTGACTGTTCAATATCACAGATATCATTACATGTTGAGGAAATGGAGGAAAGGAATCCTGGAAATTAGAAACTTTGTTGAGAGTTGTGGATTGGAAAATTATGGAAAACATTTGAATTTTGGATGAATTTAGAAACACGGTCATAAATGCTTCATACGTGGTTCACTCAGGTAAAATACTGGAAATTAATTTTACACAACTCAAATGCAATTGTGCAGATAATTCAAAAGTAGTTCACTCATTTCAAAAAAAATTTTGGTCAATGATCATGTCATCCCTGGGGAGGTTTTGATATAATGACAAATGATCCATGATTCAAAAAATGATACAATAATGACGACAATTCAAATGTATTTTTTGTCAAAAGTTGGAAAATTGGAAAACTATGGAAAATTTTGGTTGAATTTAGAAATACGGTGATAAATGCTTCATACGTGGTTCACTCAGGTAAAATACTGGAAATTAATTTTAAAAAGCTCAAAAAATGATACAATTGAGAAGGCATTTCAAAAGCCTATTTTTTGTAAAAAGTGCACTCGTTTCGAAAAAAAATTCGATCAATGATTATGTCATCATTGGGGAGGTCTTGCTATAATGACAATGATTATGTCATCATTGGGGAGGTCTTGCTATAATGACAATGATGACATGGGGAGCGTCTGTAAATCGCAAAGATTAAAGATTATATTTATCAATCAATGAAATATGAAGTCTATCAAAAAAATGTATGATAAAACGAATTTTTTTTTAAATAAATCATTTCAGAGGTGATTTTTATATAATTTATGAATAATGTTTTGAAAAATGTATGATATTTTACTACCACATCAACACTGCGAATCACCAATTACAGAGTATAATCATCGACCAAGAAACCTTGCCTCAGAAAAACACAATTTCCTTAAAACAACCAACAATTTATTTTAATGCAGAATTAACCTTAACACAGACTGCGTAATTTCCTATTTCAATTCTGGCGTTTGTGACCTCAATGTGCGTTAAACGCATTGCAAAAATATTTTTTTTTTTACAAAATCACAATGCAAGTACAGCATATCCAAAATGCAAACCAAAAGTAATGTTGTTTTCCCTAATTCTCGATTTAATTAAAAAGCGTTAATTAACCTCATCCCAGACCGACATTTTACGCATGTTGGTTGAACAGTTTCACAAAAGAACATATTTCAGCTCTATATATTTTACATGTATAAAGAACCTGACCTGAACGTTGTTTTCGGCTGAATTAGTGCAAACTAGATACGGAGCATCTTGCTAGGCTATTAAGTTGGCGGAAATCAGAACATGTACTCAGTGGACTTCTGCAGTATGAATCATTTTGAAACTAAATTCTTTTTCGCACTTCATTCAACGAGCACGAAATTACAGCAATTTATAAACGATAAAAAAATAATATTTCCCAAAAACTCGAACCGACAAAAAGGCAGCCTGCACTGGTAACCCAAAAAGGCATTGTGCATATACATGTACCCCATTGTTTCATGTGCCCAAATAAGCACAAGTACAATACGCTAAAAAGACCTACTTTAAAGCAAGAATATTCGGAAGCAGACCAAAAACTTAATGAAAGCGAAATGCCCTGAGAGAAGAAAAATAGAAAATAAGAGCATACCAGTGCCTCACACGAAAAAGTGCATGTGTTATGATTAATATCAATAAAACGTGTTTTGATAAACAAATAACTTGATCAAAATCACTGTTGAATGATTCGAAAATAATTTTTCACTTTTAAACAATAAACAAACATGACTAGGCCTAAAAGGTAAATTCAAGAGCAAATTCAGGCATCTAAATATGTCATATCGACGTTCAAATTATGTCATCACTTTTTCGTGATTTTCAGACCACCCTCTTGTCAGCAATCGTCATCATTTCCAGACACCTCCCTTATTGATGACGTGCATGTCATCCCTGACTAAAAATGTTCGAATTGATCTAACTTTTTATAAAAAAATAGATCAGAAATTATGAATTTCGCCCCAACATTTAATTTAATTTAAGAATTAAATGAAAAAGCCATTGTCGAAATTTGTTGCAAAACTATTAAAATGATGCATTTTAACTCAATGTATTATAAAACAACAATTATGACCTCATCATTTTGTCACCCCTATTCTATGATCATTGCGTAATACTTGAACGTCCCCTATATCAAGCAACCTTTTATGGCAAATATGTGCTATCAAAACCTTTCCAACCTTTTGTTAGCGCCATCTTTGTTAGATAAAATGCATCAATGAAGTTAAAGTTGATTGTTATAACCCTGTATTTCCTTTTCACTATCGTTACAAAAGTAACAAAACTACATTAGCTGAATAATTCCACATTTACTAGCTCCCATGGAGAAGCATAATAAGCCCCCTTTCAGCAGTTGTTTAAGTAACATGTTTTTATTTTCCCCTGAATAAAAAATAGGCATTTTTTTAAAATTACGGTATTCCCACATTAACTAGTTTGGACAAAAATCAACGAAACAGTTTTTTTACAACAGCTGTAAGCTGAACGAATTGATTTAATGGATGAAAATACGTGCTTAGGTTTTCCAAATGTATTCATTTTTCAAATAATGTTTTTTTTTTCAAGTTTTTACCAAGTTTGCAGGTATCAGTTACCACCACATTAAATCAGAGTAAATACTGCATGCTTGATTTGCATAATCTGACAGTAACTTGGTGGAAAATGGCTGGATATGCACTTGTCCATCAAGGTCCCAACACCGGGAATTAATTGTTGACGTTACCAAAAAAAATTAAAAATTAAAATTTGCAACATGAAGGCTACGTGTCAGGACGTTCATGTGTATAATTAAGACTCTGAATTTAAAACGGGGGAAAAGGCCAGAGGCATATAGGAAATTTAGGTTAAATCGATTTGTTTTTCGAGTTAGTACATTATTTGCATAGTTCCAAGTCAGTACCAAGCGTTCAAACGGCATCATAATTCCAGCACGCACCTCAGCCTAATTTTTGGGTGTGAAGTCGTGAAATTTCTACCTCCTCTGAGGATTTTATCTTTTTAATTGCGAATTTGCGGTAGCCATATCCAAATCTTGACTTCACTTGTTTGTACATGGATGTAAAATTCACCCCCTAGGTAAGGGTGTGGTATATTCAACACCTATGATTTTAAACTCCAAGGCAATGAAATGGTATGAAAATGCGAAGATTACTACGGCTCCATACAACCTCACTGTACAAATGCAAATGCAAACACGTGTTTGATTTGCATGGCATGGACACAAAGTCGCCAAAACTTGATAAAAGCCTATCTGCAGTAGATACATTTGCCTAATCAATTCAACCGATTAGAAATCAATCAAAATTCAACCTCGATATACATGTAAATGCATGCTGAATTTGAATTAACTTGTCACTGTTGTCATGGTTCAGAAGATGGTCAAGTGACATTTTCCAACTTAAAAAGGGCAACATTAAATTATTGATACGAATTTGCTACAAAACGTGGATGCATAAAATTTACCAGGTCTATGACTCGAAAATTACATTTTTCACAACAATTAATTACAGCTGTCGAAAATTTTAAAACTGCCAAAAACTGCTATTAGACATTTATTCAACTTTGATGATGCTGGATTTTAACACAAGTTTTGACTTGGGTTATTATTTTGACAATATTTTAACTTGGGTTAAAATTCATCGTCATCAATGTTTAATAAAAAAATTCGAATATACTACGGTATATTCCCTTCTCCAAACGTGCACGAAATGTTTATTTCAAACTTACTTGTCTAGTAGGCAAGAATGACACCTGTCCTAGCTGTCAAAATTTATCCTATTTATGACTTTTTTGTTTTGGTATTTTTTTCGTTTTTTTATGCCTAACCACAGCTAACCTAGCCTATCCTAACCTAAACTAAGCAAAAAATGTTAATTTCTTTATTTTTCAGCCCCAACCGCAAGCAATCACTGCCAGCCTACGAGCTGCTAGGAGAAGCCCACTTTCTCATAATGTATGTGCTGGAGCATGGGCACAGCAGGGAATATACCGAAGTGTATCCAAAACTTCAACTATGGCATTCTTTTTTGACCTAATTGCGGTAAAATTTCGCCCCTTTTCAAAGAATCCATTTCACAAATTTAGTATCTTCTATAGTGTATAATAACGCACTACAACAAAATGACATCCTGAAACATGTAAGCAGTTTACTACGATTTGGCAATGGGCACCACCTTTGTGACTGAAATAACAGCTATGATGCAATTTGCTCAACCAGGAGGTACGTGATACTTCCTACAGCAAAATGACTTCTGACTAGCGATGATTTTTCTGAGATTCACCCGAATGAGTTAAGCTTTGGCAAACCTGTCTTAAACAGTTTTTTTATGTCGACCACTAATCCAAAGCGTACTAAAATTAATATCTGCTCAAGACATATTTAGCTTCTTAAAAAAAAAAAAAAATAAGCCAAGACCTCGAGGGTGACATGGAATCGTGGCCGTGTAAACAGGGTAACATCAAACAAATTCAACATACTGTATGTCAGGTGAGAGCTAAACCTGGGGAACGCAAAAAATAGATTAAACCTAAGAAAGTCGACCAGCTCATGTTTTCACTTCTTGGAATTTTTTTCGACTAGTTTGCTGCATGGCCAATTTGCGTGATTTTGAATGATTCTGGAGGCAATGAAACCGAAAGTCTTCCTGCAACACAGGATCTCATA
This sequence comes from Kryphioiulus occultus, assembly GCA_034687865.1. Classification (NCBI taxonomy): domain Eukaryota; kingdom Metazoa; phylum Arthropoda; class Diplopoda; order Julida; family Julidae; genus Kryphioiulus; species Kryphioiulus occultus. The sequence goes on from JAQGAF010003603.1 coordinate 10,981, forward strand.
AAAAATGATGCATTACCAATGTCAAATTGTGGACATTAAAAAGACGAGAACAGCCCAACTGGGAAACATGGAACATTCCCACTCTTGCCTACTCAACCCATGCACAACTGACTGTAGGTTATTGTACCTGTAGGACTCGAATTAGCATTTCGAGGAATACATCTTGATTTTTTTAGAACACCTTTTCGCCTGAATCGTGTGGGAATTAAAAACGATGGTGCAACTCACCAACACCGGATGCAGGTCCACTCCGTACATGTCCAGCCATTTCACTTTCTCCAGGTAATTGAGTTCGGCCACTGCTGGGACTTGACCACTGAAAACGCCAATGCAAAATCGTCAAATTCTGACAGTGACCATTGTTCAATTCATTGCATGAATTTTGGATGAACACTGCTTTGAATATGAGCATAAATCAAGTTGGCATAAATAATTGTAAAAAAATGTATGAAAAAAAATTTCGCCTACAGGGTCTCTTTGAGATTGCACTAAACACATTTTTGGAAAATGTGGGCTACACTTACTCAAAATTAGGCAGAAGAGCTTTTCTTTTTTGTAACGATATCTGAATTTTGTTCTAAAATGTCGCCTACCAGGTCTTCTATGAGATTGCACCAAACATTTTTGGAAAATGTGGGATAAAATCCGCCATTTTTGGTTCGAGTTTCCACAAAAATTTCCCCTATGACGTTCCTACTATCATTAATTTTTCTGGAAATTTCTGAAAAATTCGCCAAAATTCACTTGTGAAGTACTTTTAAAACATGCACCGCACACATTTTTGGAGAAATGCGGGCTAACTCCCATCACTATTAGTTAAGGTTTGTTTAAAAATAAATTCGCCCTTTGGCGACTATTATTAAACTTACTGGAAATCTCTTAAAAATTCGCCAAAATCCATTTTTGAGTGCTTTAAAAACATACATCAAATACATTTTTTTGTAAAATGTGGTCCAAATTCTACCATGTTTAGTTTGAGTTTCCAGAAAAATTTCCCCTTTGGCGTTCCTTTTATTATTAGTTTTTCTGGAATTTCTTAAATGCACCAAACACATTTTTGGAGAAATGTAGGCTGAAACCCATCACTTTTGGTTTAGGCTTATAAAATAAATTCCCCTGTGGCGTCCTTACCATTATTAATCTTTCTAGAAATTTCTTAAAAATTCGCCAAAATCAATTTTTGAGTTTAAAAAAAATGCATCGAACACATTTTTGTAAAATGTGGGCCAAAATGTACCACTTTTAGTTTAGGTTTCCAAAGAAAAGTCCCCAGTTCCTACCATTATCAATCTTTCTAGAAATTTAAAAATTCGCCAAATACCATTATTGAGATTCTTTTTAAAAAAACATGCACCAAACGTATTTTTGGAGAAAAGTGAGCCAGAGAAAAGTGATCCACAACTTCTGGTCTATGTTTGCAACAAAAGTTCCCTTGTAGCGTTTCTACCATCATTAATCTTTCTGGAAATTTACAAATTGGCCAAAATCTATCATCTATCCCTGGGGGTTCCCTTTTTTTTAAAAAAAATAAGTTGCCTTTGCCGTTAACATTTATAAAAGTATTCTTAGGGAACTGCACCCAAAATCATACTATTTCTGGCTGCTTTTTTAATGTGGTTGGAGTCACCAAAGTTTTCGAAAAAAAATCTACATCACTAATAATTTATTTAAAAAAGGCCCCTAAATATTCTCATGGGGAAATACTGCATGCTCTAAAGGGGGTAATCCAAAATAAAGTTTGAAAAACACTTCAATCTATCATACATGTGCAGTATTACACATTATATTACACATGATACACACATCACAATTTTTGGGGGTTTTCACTCTTTCAAGTTAAATATTCAACTTGACCTTTCAACTTACACAATTGTCTTGTGCAACTCTGCGATGCGGCTTTCCAGTTCCTGTGTCTGGTGGGTGACAATCCGAAATTCGGCTATGTAACCAGGCTGGTGCCTTCTGGGATCATAGTCGCCCAATTCAGCTGAAAGAAACAAAAGTTTTACATTAATATCATTGCAGGTAGCATGGTCAGCAGGTTTTAATTTAAGCTCATATAAGGCTACCATGAGAAGTTCAGAAAGTTTGCTACAACTCAGATTTAGGCACGATTTTCCTTTCAAATAGCTGCATGCATCGTAATTATGCTTGTTACATATTTACCAGAACCAGAAATTCAAACAACCAATAAACCCACAAAGGTGCACATGTGAGCTCATAAAGTTGAATAGCAAGTCAAGATTTTTGTATCAACCATGAAGCTTTTATTTCTTTGAAAAGTAGGCATGCAGACTTTCAATGAATCCTACTGCATATTCTACTTCCGGAGCATTTTGACAGAAATAAGCTTAAATTAGCCCAATAACTTGCTCCAAACTTGAAATGTTTGAAATGTATTTTTGATTTTGATAACTGGAACTTGGACTTGAGGCAATGAGACAATGCTAATCAAGACGGTTATGGTACCGCCTGTATCAGACACCAACACATATTTATGTTTCAGCATGTTCTATGGCGTATGAGAAAACTTGTTATCATTGGGAACACTGCTCTTGTGGGGAAAAACTGACATTTCATTTATTGGAATGGTGGTTCTTTCTGGCCGTTGTGTCAAGTAAAACCACCGTTTTGAATTAATGTTTTTCTGACAACGGTATACAAGAGAAAGATGACCTTGTTGTTCCCCCAGTGAAAGAACAAAAGTTGTGTAACCCAATAACCCAAATGTAAATTACAACATTAATTGGAAAAGCACAGTTGAAGTGACATCTGCGTAAAAAAACATGGATTTGAAATGTTATACGTGCACTGAGGTAATGTTTCACAGTTGTTTCACAGAGCATGTCATCTGTGAGTCATTGCTTGTTTGCCCAGACTTTACTTCAAATTTTAAAAAAAAGTTATCAATACCCGAATACCGTGCTCTCAATATAATGGAGTTTTGAACAGTGGCAACTTTTTGCTCGAACAGGAAAAAATAACTGACAATAAAAACAATGACAATACAACCTTTTTTGTTGTACAATTGCGAGCATTGTAGCAATACAGTATAAATGTATGCTTCTGAGAACATTCTCAATACAGAAGTTGTCCATGTGGAGACATTGAAAAACACCAAGAAAGAGGATTTGCAATGATTGCAAATAATGGTACAAATAATAAATACAAATAATGCAAATAATAGGGAGTGAGAAAGCTAAAATTTTATGAAACCATCCTGGGAACTAGTCAAGCTTGAGCTTCCAAGAAATCAAAGTCAATTCGAATTTCGAACACAGGTGATACTACACTCATTATGTATTCTTCTGTTCATAATATATGCGCAATTCAAATGATTATCATGACAGTAAAAGGGGTTAAAAGCCTACAGTCAGTATCCCCAGCTTGTAAAAAAAACACTACTGACTTAAGTAAACAACGTTAGCTCGAGTCCATTCACTTTTCTTGGCTTTAATTGCAATAAAATAGATGAGAAGGTAGAAGAACATTGTGGCATAAAGCACGTCTGCAAGGAGGTGAATGCGGAAAAATATGGTCGACCTTTGACATGCAGGTTTTCCTAGCATGGGCTGGACAAGCCCCTTAGGTGCAACAGGTTTTTCCCCCAAATATAACACCTTCATTCGAAAAAGCTAAATCAACTGCAGGAAAATTACCCTTAAAATTGGTTGGTATATCTTTGCATTGGTACTCATGAATGTGTTATCAGTAATGATTTACTATAGTGCCTATCAGGTGAAGATTGCTCAAGTGCCAAGATTGCCCTGGTTTTGAAAAGCATGTTGGAATTCTGGTGAATTTTGCGAATTTTAAACTCGTATGCATTGTGTCGCAACTATCATACATGTTATTTTCTAGGCAAGTTTTTAAAAATTATGATGAATTTATAACTTAAAACAATCAATAGTTACAGGTTAATAATTATTTCATAATGAATAATCCTATAACCAATTTTTGGAGGTACTACATGTATATTCCTATGCAGCAGAAACAAGCAGTAAATCGGCTCTACAGTGTATAACGCCAATAGAGGGCAGAGTGATATTAAGTAGGCCTACTCTTAACCTGATATGCATTACGCTTGTCTACTGCTACATAAGAATAATAATACCCATAAAAATGATTAGGATCATTCATAAGCCTATTATGAAGTAGTCACATTAAATGTAACTAATAATTGAGTGTTTTACAGTAAATAGTACTGTAAATTCATACCTAGAAATTTACTTGTATTAGTTGCGATAAAATAGAAACCAAATTCGCAGAACTCAATATGGCACGGGCATTGTTTTCATTAGAAATGATTGAAGGCGTATAAATACAGTCCTATATCAAAAGAGTTTGAGGTTCAAAACGTCCACTAGATGGCAGGGTGAAATTGAGCATTCTTAACTGACATTCTTAATTGAGCATTCTTGAAACGTACACGTACAGTAACGTGCCACAGAACAAACACAGTCTTGCTCAGGAATCTCCTTGACAATAACAGAAATTAAATTTCAGCAAAAAATCACCCAGTTAGGTTATTAAATCAAATGACCTTCATTACCATTTTAATTCAAAATGCTAAATAAAATTGGTGCACGAAGGACACGTGGAAGTTTTTACTGTTATTCTTGTTATTTATTGCACTTGACATTCGGAATAATACCATTTACAACTGTCAAACAGAATCAGCAATCTGAACAGTTCGAACTTGAAAGATGTTTAAAAAATAAAAAAAAACTAATTGGTTTTGATACTAACAATCCCCTTGAATTAATTCCTGAAGCAAATGCACACAATGCAGTTTTTGATATTTAATGATAAATTTCGAGAAATATTCAAAGAAATATAAAGTAGAACTACCAGTCGCTTAATAAGTACGGATAAACAATGTTTGTTATCTAGTGAATCGAAAGTGTGAACACCCTGAACTTTAAGAGCATCCTGTGTACGCCAGATTCATGATACATGAATTAAAAGGAGCAAAAAAAAAGCTGCAGCTGACGTCACGTAGTTGTCTGTCTTGACTGATAAAGACGACGACCATCAACATTTGATTGAGTAAGAATTACTTTATTATCAATCAAGTAATATTTTATAACCCTTTTCATTATGGGGTAAAAATGTTTCACAACCCTTGGCCATTATTAATCAGTGCATTGAAATTGGGATGGGCCTCCAGGATACACAAGGACGGGAGTGGAATTATTAACACCACATAAGGTGAGTGGTGCGTTTAAACGGGAATTTCGATTGCATTCAGTTGAAAAGTGATTGATAACGAATTTGAGATTCAAGCGTAATTAACTGATACGCGGTTGCATCCTCAAGAGAAATTACCAGTCACGCAGCATCGCCTTAACCACAAGCCAGAACAGTCAACATTGAAACTCAACATCAATATATTAAAAAAACTGGACATCAAATAAATGACTGAAAAAGAACCAGTGTCCAAGTGATATAGAAAGGTTGTAATGTGAGAAAATTCTTGAACAGAATAAGACAAACCACTCTGCTAAAGAAAAAAACTTCACCCGTGCCATTACTTGTGCCAAGTTAGGCTTTCTTGTGAAATTCAGTTGCAATTTGACACTGAATTAAGAAAGCAAGAAGAATTTAAACCAAATTTTGTTTCTCCAATCTTCAATGGGACTTTCCAACTCGCTGCAACTTCACAAAAGTCAACACGTCCACCTAAGCCTCTGAAGTCCACTACAAGCCTCACTGTAGTTCCACAAAGTCCTTTTCAACACTGCAGAAGTTTATGTTTGTGAAGAAGGTACAGTAGAATTAAGTCATTACAGCCTGTGAAAGTCCTTAATTGAGTCACTGCAGAAGTTAATGTCTGCGAAGAAGGTTCAGTAGAAGTCATTACAGCCTTGGAAAGTCCTTAATTGAGTCACTAGCAGTGACTTCACCTTAGCCTTCAAAGACTTTCAGTGGGGGATTCAATGACTTCTGTGGGGGGAT
>JAQGAF010003604.1:0-16938 GCA_034687865.1 Kryphioiulus occultus
TTTGGTGAAATTGGTATTAATTGGTTTTATTGTAAGTTTATGAGGAAAATATTTTAATATAGGATGGAACTGTAGGTTTATTTCAAAATGAATTTCAGAAATACTACGAGTTACAAGTTAGCAACTATGGGTCATAAAAGGTAATGGTAACAATTGACACCAATTAATAACAACTAAGTAATAACAATGATAAATAACAATTGATATTAAATGAACAATTAATAGCAATTGCTGTCATTAAACCTATTGATTGAATTGTTAAACAATTCCAATTTACATTTCCAATTAGCCAATTGATATTTTTACTTGGGGAGCTATCCAAGGGATGACCGTGGTCAGCAGCGGTCAGGGTGTGCCACCTGTGGCCTGTTGCTGGACAATCGACAGGTTGGAAATAGCGAGTAACTAAGGATTTTGCTGGGTTTGTCATATGAAAAAAAATGCATTTTAGAATGTATGTAGATTGAGTCATAGAATGACCTGGGAATGCATTTCAAAATGTATACCGAAATATATTTGTATTAGATTTCCAAATGTATTTGGAAATGCATTCGCAAATATGTTTCATTATACATGTACATGAATTGATGTATTTGAAAATTCATGAGCAACCTGGAAATTTTATGTAAAATTACTAAAAAAAAACAATACTTACAGTGTGTCTGCTTACCTGGAAAACTCAGGGAATCTTATTTTAAACTTGGAAAACTCAGGAAATTACGTTCTCAGAATTTATTAGACACCCTGATTTACTTATTATTTTTTGGTATTTATAAATGCATTAGACGATCTTATTTAAATATATTTGAAATATATTCGAAAATACATGTGCATTTTCATGTAGAGATGCATTTAGGAATACATTTTTTTAAATTGAATGTATTTTAAAAATATATTTATACTGCATTTACTTTCAATATGGGTTGTCATGATATGGCGGACTATTACATGGTTTATACCAAAGTCTTTAAATCACTTACCCTGATTTTCCCTGACCAAATCTGGTTAATTTCCCTGACTTATAAAAAAAAATGTCACGCGTAATTAAAATTAACTATCTGCAACACCGCAATTAACTATATTTTTGCATTTTTCTGTCATGATGACTAGCGAAATCTTTAATTGAATTTCCCTGATTTTCCACTTTTGTAAAATTTCCAGACAATTTCAAGAAACAATTTTTGCAGATTTGATGCGAGCAAATATATCCTATGGTGGAAATTTTAGAAACTATAGGTCCGATCACGAAATGATGGAATTAGCCCACACTTTTGTAAGAAATAATAACATTAATAATTAAGAGACTGCCATAGGTGAAAGTTTTGAAAAATTACGAGAAATATTGGATTTTTAGTATAGTAATATTAATAATGATGCGAACACTAGTGGTTGAAACCACTAGATCTCAAACACTGCATTTTTGACGACTTTTTCTTTGAAATAAATGTAGGTGAATTTTTCATGTATATTTCAGATTGGTTGCACAACTGATTACATGCGAAACAAATATCAGTTGTTGCAAGCAGTATTTCCATAAAATATTCGTAAAATAAACGTACTTAGAGTGCACATCAACTATAGGTCAACAAATCACGTGTAACGAAGGAAGCCCATGTCGTAGCATTCATATGCATTTCAAAAGGAGCTGTTTTCAAAATCAAAAATAAATAAATGAAAAAAAAACTTTTCTGAAACTTTATTTTGTAAACTTTTGAACCGTCGAAAAAGTTTAACTAAAATTTTACCAATTTTGATTTGCAACTAGCTTTCATGCAGCCAATAATCGTATGACATGGATATTTTTGACTATCGCTCAAAACTGAAATAAATAAATACAAAATAACTTTTCTAAAACTTTTTTTTGTAAACTTTTGATACGACTAAAACAGCTTAGCTAAAATTTTAGCAATTTTGATTTGCAATTAGATTTCATGACATGGGTATTTTAACTATGAATCAAAACTGAAATAAAAAGTAAATGAAAAATAAATAAAAAACTTTTTTAAAACGTTTTTTCCTAAACTTTTGATGCAACGAAAAAAATTAGCTAAAATTAGCAATTTTGATTTTCAATTAACTTTCATACAGCCAATGATAGCATGACATGGATATTTTTAATATTGATCGAAACTGAAATAAACAAAGCAATTTTGTTATTCGAAGCTGCAAGGATTCATGTAGAATCAGGCTTTAAATTGCGATTTCTTCGAAAATTCGCCTATAAATTTAATACGAAATTTTGTTAGGTTTCCCATCTTTTGTGCCTGTGGGTGGCCTGGGCTCGTTTAATTGAAATTGAAATTGATAGTGTAGTTTTAAGCCATAATTCATCGAATAATAAGGATTCCAAGTTCGAAATTGAAGGAGATCTTAGTAATTATATCCCTTGTATTTTCCATATCCTTTCGACATCGATTTTGCCTTTCACAAACAGAAACCTCGCAATTTCATACCAAAAATGTTTCTCCCTCCTTCTTCTACAGCTATTTGCATAAAAACTCCCAGCTTCGATGTCTGGGGAGCTTAAATTAGCTTCATCGAGATAACAAAAAAGCATTTTAGAGCGAAATAATTATACGGTCGAGTTCAATAACTCTCCAGTGTTATTAGACGAGAAACCAACAATTAAAACACCAGTTTTCATCATCTTCAATTACTGGTTTTGTCGATATGATGGAGGGTTGTGTGAGGGGAGATCGTAAAGTTTCGTTTTTTATACCATTTTTTAAATAAAATCATAGCACCCCTATTTGTGGACAAAACTTTCAACAGCTGAGAGACTACGTAATTACTTATAACAATTTCGTTTTTTTTAATGCCATTCTTCAAACTACAGTATATAGATGTCGTTACTTTCAGTAATAAGCAGAATCGTGATTTTCGGACACCCCCTATTTATGCTAAAAAAATGAGAATATTTTATCTTTTATCAGAATTGGTAAAATTAGAATAATATACTGTTTGACAAATTATGTATTTTAACCCAATTTTTCATGTAAACAATGACCCTGCATTTGACCATCCCTCCTCTTCTAACTATGATGACATAATACTTGAACGTCCTCTGTCATTTTTATCGAAAATTCGTGTATTGAATTCAATATCTTGTAAACTCGTTATTTTTGCCAGAAATTTACAACAGGCCACCTCATTGCAATTAAAATTGTACACTTCTGTATTTTCAACCATATACTGCATATCACTGGAATTTTTTCATCCATGACAAAAACACATTCATATTGATCAAATTTCTTTAAAATCTTAGTAGTATTAGAAAAGCCCTTACCAAACCAAAAAAACCTCATTCCCACCCCACTTCATAAATTTAATTTGCAAATATTAATTACAATTTATTTGAAAGTGTAAAAACCGGATAGCACAGTCCATAATTAACATTGATGTTTCTAACAGGAGAGTGTTAGACTATATGTATTATTCTCAAAATTTAAAAAAACAATACTGTGTTTACATTATTTTAATTTTTGTTAATTTACCATTATAAGGTTTTTCGAATTAAATATATAAGTGTGGTGGGAATGATGTTTTTTGGGTTGGTAAGGGCTTTTCTTACACTACTGTTTGTTTGTAAGATTTTTAAAGTTGGCCAATTTCATATAGTTCTTACGTCACAATTATCATCAGATATATCGTGTAAATTCATTTGGCTAAAAACTATCATTTGATCTAATTTATGTGTTTTTTTCTCCAAATTAGGTTTCTGCCAAGGTGACGGTTACCGTGTTGGATTTGGGACTTGCGTTGGAAAAGTTTTGCCAGCAATCAGCGTTTAGGTCAACTACAGGTCATAAATGTCGACAAAACTTGAACTACTAAGACGACTTGTGAGAGATTGTAGTGAAAATCATTCCTCGAAAATGCATTATTAAAAGCCATTAGCATTTTGAACGAGTGCAATTTCGGATAATTACATATTGGCTAACAATTATCCTTGTTTTTTTTAAACACCATCTGGTATTTTCTGTCGACTAGGATGGCAATTCGAGTGATAATCAATAAATATTTTTGCTGACAATGAATGGTTAATTACTAACGAGCGCGATATTTACTCGTTAATTGCCCGAGTGATCAATAGCACGTGACGCTAATTTATGCCAATTGCTAAATCCAATCGATGGAAACTAAAGCCTATTAGTCAGAAGAAGACATCGACTAAAAACGTTGAACCAAATTGTGTTATGACCATACTTGAGTGCAGTATCAAGAACAGGCTATGCTTGAAATAATGATAAACACTTGATTTTTAATTTAGTGGACACTAGTGCATGCTGGGTTGAACAAACGCACACTGCCAAGTCATATTTATGCAACGTAAAACCTGTCTAAACTAATATCATTGAGACCAGCGCTGAATATTAGCTTAGAGCGGTTATTAGTTTGGAAAAAAAACGAAATTGGCGAAATTATTTGCAAATTTACGTCAAAAATGACGGATTTTAAGTTAACCCAGCTTTTACGAAACTTAAAAAAATTAATCCATTACAATGGTAGTTTTTCATTATTTTTTTAAAATTCTTCGACCAAAATATTTGAAAATGCATAAATAATATTATGTAAAACACATCCTTAACATAACCAAATCATTTTTCTTACTATTGGTCACTGAAGTATTTCACATTTAAAAATACAGTTCCTCTATGTGCTTTTTTAAACAAAAAATTAATCCAGAAAATGGCGGTGTTTTTTATTATTATGTTAAATTCTGCGATCAAAATATTTGACAAAATGCGCAAATAATGATAATTATTTAAGCAAATCGTTAGCATAGCCAAAACCTACTCAAGTCTGATAGTGTTCTTGGGAATGCATTCATTTTCAACTTAAAAAACCACCGTATGGGGGCGCTGCTATCGACCGTTACTTAGAAAAATCGTTAATAAGTTGCAGAAAACGTAACAAAACCGACAAAACAAATCAAAAAGCTATTGAAATTCACTGCTCCCATGTTACAACCTCTGTAAGCCCAATTTTGCAGTGAAATTATTGAGCATTTCTCAGAAATTCTTCCAAAACACGCCTTCTTAGAAATCAATAAATCCATTTAAGATAAGGTTTACGTTTTATATCTTTTCTCTCAGTCTTTCCCTCTCAAAAGCAAAAAAAAATGATAAATAAATGAAGCGAGTCCGAACGTGTTTTACCTGACCCTTTTCAGTCCATATTTTGTGTACGCGTATATCTAAATGGATGAATTTTTTGAAAGAGAAATTTTCAAAGATTTGCCAAGAGTTTCCAGTGAAATTGCATGAAAAATGTACGATATTTCAGCAGGATTTTCACCTTGCATTATAAAATGGATCAATAGGCATGCGTGATAAACGTGTTTTCCAGCGATAGAAACTGAAAAATACAAATACGCTAAGGATTCCTCGGGGGAGTCCGTAATCAACGTTTTGCAAAATTGGAATTTTATGGATTTTGCAACTCAATTAGGCCTACGCAATTGAGTGATTATAAGCGGGTTTGCAGTTTAATGGGCAACGATAAGTTGGGGAAATAAAAAAAAATCATATGATGTTTGCCAAATAAATGCTTTTGTGGAGAAAAAGGTAAATCGAAAAGCTTGTTTGTGAAGAAAATATTAGCGGCTTAGCTCACTGACTTAAAGCCGCCATGTTGAATTTTCAAAATGAAAATGAGGAAATATTTTTATGGCCACATATTGAAATCACGTTGAATTTGTTTACACTAAAAGTTCATCATCTTTAAAAAGTAAGAATCGAGTTTAAGTATTTCAGAACTAAAGTTTGTTAAGTGTGTTAACATGTGTAAAGTTTGTTAACATGTTAGGTTTCGAACATGTATTATATAATGCAAGTCACATTAAATCCGTCCAACAAACCTGACATATACAGGTTAAAAATGCTACACTGTAATGTTATCAATCCACATACATTTGCTTATTGCATTGCTGATATTTGAATATTGCGGATTGATTAGTTGCCAATTTTAAGGCAAAATTTAAGAGATTAAAATTACATGTACTATTTCATTTCATCAAATACAAGTATAAACCATATCTCGTAAAATTTAACATTTATCTCATTATCTCCAATGTATTTTTCTTGCTTAAATCCTCTTCAACATTCTACTAAAACTCTCAAAATTTTCAAATTTGCTATAGGACAACCTAGTTTTTAATCCAAATTTTTTTTATAATACCTTAGTGCATTTCAGTGCAACATATCGTAGTGTATTAGTGCATTACATATATATTTAAAATTGATCTTATTATCTCCAATGGATTTTTCTTGCTTAAATACGTTTTAACATTCTACTAAAACTCTCAAAATTTGCAAATTTGCTATAGGACAACTTAGTTTTTAATTAAATTTTTTTTAAATACCTTAGTGCATCACATGTACTGTAGTGCACATGTGTGTAAATTGGGGATACATGATTTTACGAATTTCTTTATACTCCATTTTATCAATAACCACCTACCCAAACATACAAACTATTTAAATTCGTTTACTAATTTCTCCAATGTATTGCGGTATTTAAATGTCAATTTTTCTAAAACAGTCAAGTTTTCAAAAATATTTTCTAAAAACTTTGAGTAAATTACTCTAAATTGTTTTCAAATGTTAAGTGAAACATTTTTGGATAACGACAAAACTGATAACACATTCAAATTTGCCATGCAATTGTGTATCAGAAAGTGACCTAACACCTCAATGTTGAGATCTGGACAAAACCATCATTTGGATAATGTGCTCACTAGATGGCGCTTTTCCTCCATATCGTCACAGTTGCAAACCTGGATACACAATCCATATCTGTTTTTTTACAGTGGTTTGGGTACGGAAGTGGCTTAGGATATTAATGCTCTTCCGAAAAGCAGTTCTGTCATACGTGTAACTTAGGGGGGCAAAACATTCATACTTAGCCAGAAGGACAAATGGCCAATATCTCGAAATTTTTTTCGGAAAAAAAAGTGTCTCGAAATTAAAGAAAAATGATGCTTTTTGGTCCCTGCCCACCCAGATGTCCCATTTCTTAATATAAAATGCATAGCAAGTAACAACAACAGCGAAGGTTACTATGGTAACTCCAGGAATATAAATTTGCAATCCTTAGCACGAAACCGAGTAATAATACATAGAGCAAAAATGGGGGTGAAGGGGATTTCCCCTAACATTTACCCCCTATGAGCCAGATGGGCGTTTTTCTCAGAAATATGTACGTGTATAGTTGGCGTGTTTCTAAGATTGCTGCCATTAGTGAAAATGGCAATTCGTAGCACATTTTACACTCGTAAACCCATAAACCCCAGGTAAATTTGACAAAAATTCAGGCAGTAAAAGTGACGTCATTGGTGCAACGTTTAATTATTAATTCGACTTAATGACCGCTGGGTGGACACTTAATGGACAATTAAGCGCACTCGCCACTCTCCATTTTAATAATCTGGCAATTCGGTCCAGCTTTCAAATTGAATAAACAAAAAGGTGAAACGAAATTAATTTCAATAAGAAAAACGTTTGTAGCTTCGACTTACGCTTCAACGCATTTTATGACTTTCCCTCGCCATATGGCGAAGTCCCATTTTGCAAACGAAATCTGGTTGCACCAACAAACCTCTTTTGTTTCTCAAATAATCAATTGTGAAACTAGGCAACGTTACGGTGTACCAGAAGGGCTGGACAGGATACTTTGCTGCGCTGCTGGACATTTTAAAACGCATTATTTACTGTTATGGTATATAAAAATATAAAAAATATTAACTATACTTGCTTCTTTAGCAAGACTCCAGCAAGGAAATATGTGTGTACTTAAGCTATACATTTCTCAATCAGCCTATATTAGAAACGTCTATAATTGTTTCTGTCACAATCTTACAATCATTAACTCTACATGATCCTTCAATATTCCTAATTTGGTCTTTTTATTATTGAATAATTTTACTATCGCAAATATTTTAATTGGATACTTAGACGATAATGAAAAAAACAGCAAGCCTTCGTCAATAATCAACAGATTTCTTTAACAACGATTCGATCAACAGACAGGTTTATTGGACAAAGAGTAAGGGAACGTTCAAGTAATACGTCATCATCTGGGGTGGCGAAATGATCGACGTCCAAATGCTGAGGCATTACTTTTTAAATAATAATGTGGGTTAAAAAATCATCTACATGTATTGCGATCCAATTTTGAAAACATTTCATGCAATGATTACCACGTCCAAATGCTGAAGCATGCATTTTTTATAAACATGTAGGTCAGAAGTCGCCTTTTGTGATACAAATTTGAAAACATTACTTTAACGTTTTTTATCATTGTTTTTAAACGAGCTTCATTAAAAGCTCAATAAAAAAGACTAATTTTTGATACAATATTAGTACAAAGTGTATTTTTTCGGTTAATAATATTGTCGTTACTATCATCACTATCATGAGCTTATCCTTTCTGATCAAATTTTTAGACAAAATGGAGACAAAATTTTGCTATTATTCAAACGTCCCTTAACTGAACAATTTAGCTGCTCCATAAGCAGGCAATCATCGTAAGCACGCTTGCTAGCAGTGATTGCCTGCTTAGTTCAGCCTTGGCCAATTATTTTCAACTGAAATTTTCAATAATTCCACTTAATTAATCCAATCAAAATACGTTCATTTAATTTGCAAATTCAGCAAAGTTGTCCATGTTTTCGTCATAATGAAATGAAACCAGATAATTCTAGTGACAATTGCCTGCTCAGGTTAGCCTTGACCAATTATTTTAAACTAAAATCTTCAATTAATCCACATGTTAATTCTTTAAATCGTCCAATCAAAATAGGTTAATTTAATTTGTCAATTCAGCAAATTTATCCATTTTTTTCATAATAATAAAATGCAACTACACACTTTTAGTGACAATAAGTTCATGGTGTTAATCATCAAAAAAACATCAAATCCATAACTTAAAAATCTCATACTCTTACCAATTCCAAGTGTTAAATCGGTGTTATAGTGGCGCCACCTACGTGGTGAAAAGGGGTGAAAGTGGGTTGAAAAACAGGACCCAACACCAAGTTGAAAGTCTACTGCGTTTTAATCAAATTGAGCTCATACAAGAGGGGACAAACGGGAGGAATCGGGCTAACAAATTAATACACAAAATCATTTGATTCATTTTAAATGGCTTCCTATAACGTGAAATGATTAACATGTGCGATTGGTGTACAACAACAAGTGCCACCAAAAACGGATGAAGATAAGAGGGGGGTTGAAGGGTAGGGGGTTGACAATGATTAATTAATTATAGCCCAGCCTCGAGAAAATATTGCGATAAAGTATTGGGAAAATAAGCAGGCATCGGGCTATGGATTGAGTCAAAGAGCAAAAAAAAAGAAGAAAAATACAGTAAATTAAAAACGTTTACAGTTTAATTTAAACAGAAGA
Organism: Kryphioiulus occultus; assembly: GCA_034687865.1. Taxonomy (NCBI): domain Eukaryota; kingdom Metazoa; phylum Arthropoda; class Diplopoda; order Julida; family Julidae; genus Kryphioiulus; species Kryphioiulus occultus. Next base: position 9,408 of record JAQGAF010003604.1, read on the forward strand.
AAATATTTTCATATTCAAATATGTTGTTATGACAATTAACCACGTGATTTCAACTTCTGATAAGAAACAAAAGACATATTGCATATTTCTTGTGGGATGTTCAATGTAACATGGTAACTAAAATGCATATGATTTCTTGCATAACAATGATCATCCCAATGTGTTATTTAATATTTTTGCTGATTGACTCATAGGGGGTGGGGGAGGGGCAGCGGAAATGACGTCAGCACAGAAGACAAACAATGCTATGGTTAACACACGCTATAGCTTGAAACTCAGCCCATCAAACTAGATTTTTAATTAAATTCAAGAACGTTCACAGTGCACTTAATTGGGCATTTTCAACGTGATTTCAAATGCACGAATCTGAGCTTTCTTTATTTCTTCCTGTCTTTTGTCATTTCATAACGACGCACTCCATTGGTAGAAAAACATTCGCCAAATGCCATCTTAAGGCTGAAGTCGATATTATGCTTTTACAAAATGTCATTGCAGCCAGAGTCTATTATGTCGCATACCCGCTCTTAATTGTGCACAAACATTGGTTTTTGAATCGTGGTTTTGTGGTGAAATTTAGCACAACGAAATTTGATGAGGGACGTTCAAGTATTGTGTCATCATCTTAAGTTGGGGGAGGGGAAAGCCAAAAGAGTCATCATTCAGTTTTGCAAAAAAATTGGTCTATGACGTTTTTCTAATTATTTTTTTTTAAATTTCCCCTTCGTTATCGCTTTAACAAAATTATAAAAAGTTATTTCTTCGTTATTACTAGTTACGACGTTTTCTAAATTTTATAATAGTCATCTCTTCGTTTTTTTTAAACTTTTTTAAAAGTTATTCTTTCCTTATTACAATTTACGACGTTTTTTCTAAATTTTTCAATCGTTATTCCTTGTTAATATTATTATTAGTAATTTAGTATTGTAGTAATAGTGGTTTTTAAAAATAACCATTTAGTTATTAGTATGTACGACGTTTTTCAAAAAATTTCAAAAGTTATTACTATTTACGACGTTTTCTCTTTTTTTTGAGTTTACGACGTTCTTCAATGTTTTTTTTTAAAAAATAACCACTTTGTTATTATTATTTACGAGGTTTTTTTCGAAATTCTCTAAACGTTATTCCTTCAATACTACTATTTACGACGTTTTTCTCAATTTTTTAAGAGTTTACGACGTTCTTCAATTTTTTAAATAACCACTTTTTTATTAGTATGCACGTTTTTCAAAAATTATTACTATTTACGACGTTTTTTCTAAATTAACTAAAAGTTGTTATTTCAATGTAACTATTTACGAAGCTTTTCTCCTTTTTTATGAGTTTACGACATTCTTCAATTTAAAAAATAATCACTTTGTTATTAGTATGTACGATGTTTTTCGAAAATTTTCAAAAAGTATTACTCTTTACTCTTAACTCTATGTTATTACTATTTATGTAGTTTTTATATTTTTTAAAAGACCGCCATTTTAATTATTATTTATAATTATATACTGACAATTTGTTTTCATGTAAAACTGAGTTAAAATTAACAAGTTATCTCAATTCGAATTATCCTGTTAATTATTCCGGAATTGAGAGGGTTTCTGAAAACTACATTTGTGATGACATAATACATGAACGTCCAACGTAAACCCATCGAAACTGGCACAGAAAAATAGCTACAAACTCCAATTTTCAGTAAAATTTTCTGTTAATAAAATGCAGTCAAAATGAGAGCCCTGTTGAACTTTCTTGTACACAATTCGCAATAACTTCACTCTCAATCAGTTTATAAATCGAGCCCTTACCCACAATTACAAGCGTAAAAAACCAGAAAGCAGCGAAAAACAAAATGGCCGCCGATTGGGCAGACGACGCGGGGGGGTCTAGTGACAAGTCCGTTGCCCAATAGCAAAAATTCAACTAGCAATGAAACAATCGGGACAGAAAATTGAAAAAACACTGGCAAAACACGCACACAACGTGAAAGATAAAAGAGTTTCATATATGATAAAGTTGCAAAACCGACAATGAATTGGTCTAAAGGTCAATTTAGCTCACCATCATTCACTATCAACGATGGGCTATTTTTTTAAAAGAGAAGGCACTGCGAGAGATATTCAGTAAGTACTGGAAATAGTATTGACCACATTCAGCTTAGCAAAAAAACGGGTTTTGGGGGGGTCATGGCATACAAGCGAATTACAGCAGATCTATTATCTTCCAATATCATTAATTATCCATGATAGCCGAGCTAAAATTCTCATATGTCAATTGTACGATATATATATCAAAGACAAAACCTTTCTGGGGTCCGAATGTGGACTCTACTATAGATGTATAGTATAAAGGCGGTATATGTATGTATCTACAGGTCTACAGGCCTAATGGATCGGGCTAGGGGCTACATGGCCCTATAGAAAATTACATTGACCCTCACTTATTTTTTTGCCATTAATGATAGCATATGGCATAGATTTTCATCACCGTACAAACCCGAATAATAATTACATGAATGATATGACGGATTTAAGGGTTTTGCTGAACTTCCTCACCCCATCAGTCAATTTAGCCAATTTAGTCAAAAAAAAAAAATTACAATTTCCTGGTAACAAATGTTGGTGGTATGCTGAGGTCAGTTTTGCCCTTACACGTATGATTTTCATTTCGTATTATAAAGTCACTTCCAATTTCGTGAAAAACATGTTTTAAATATTGACAATTTACTGCGTATTTTGAAAAAAACATTGATGACAAAAAATTGTGTGGCACTGTAAAAACACATTTTTTTGGAATAATTAAATTGGATATATTTTTGGAATTATGGTTGCAGGAAAATATTTTGTATTAATTTATTGCAAATGCAGTGTGGTGTAATTTGGTATTAATTTACTGAAAATATATTCACGATAACACAGAATTGTGCAGTACTGCAAAGGGTTAAAAACAGTTTAGGACTAATTAAATTCGATATAATAGAAATCATGGTTGCAAGAAAGAATTTTACATTAATGTCTTGCAAACGCAGTATGGGTTAAACACCATTTTTGGACAAAACTAAATTTGATATAAATAAAATTATGGCTGCAAAAGAGAATAATTTGGAATTAATTTACTGAAAATAGTATCATTCAGGGTTCAAACACATTTTTTGGACTAAGTTAAATTTGAAATGATTGTAATTAAGTTTGCAATAGGGAATTTTGCAAAAATACATTGTAATAACATCAACATTTATTTATAGGGAAGTTCAAGAATTATATCATCATTTTAGTAGGTAGTTATATTTTCTAAAGATAAAATTTTGGATTAAAATCCATCATTTGTCGTCCAGTCTTGCAAATGATTACACCAGCATATGTTATGAAAATTTGTAGTTAAACCCAACATTTGTTGATATAATTTCAATGTATGGCTTCGATGAAAATCTTCATGATTTACAAAAATCACCATGAGCAGATTACTGCTGGGGAAAATTAGATTAGAAATGTTTGATAATAAAATGTTAAAAACTTTTCTTATTACACATTTTGGATGAGATGTAATTTCGGTAATGTATTAAAAATCTGACCTCAGCAAACCGCCACATTTAGCGTGTAATTTGCGGAAAACAGCTAATTTCGCGAAATAGCAAACTTAAACATTCACTAGAATATATTTCTCACATTTGCGACTTAATGAGAAAATTCATAAATAAAACGACCTCATTTGAATAACTGTAGCCTGGCTTTTCACCTACATATTCTGACCAAAAATCCATTAAAAATCCGTTAAAATAAAGAAATATGATATCAATGTCGAGTTTAATAACCGTGATATGTTATCAATAGTATCAATAGAAATAAAAACAATATAAAGAGTAAATTAATGCCCATTTCACGATAACCCCCAACAACACGATTACATGATAGGTAATTATCACCCTGTTGAAAATGCCGCTCTAATTACAAAGCGACTTTACAAAGCTAATTATTTTGGGGAACAATTTGACGCTAATTTCAAATCATAAGTCTGTAACTTTTTACCTGGTGGTAACTAAAGATATTTGCTTTTAAAAAATCTATCACTTCCTATACCAAACTCAGTTTAGCCACTTAATTTCAATTAAAATAATTTTACTTAAAACAATTTTTTCGTTTTTGTCGATTTTAATCGCCATTAACCTAATCTGAGTTTAGTAAACACTCAATTAATCTCCAAATTTATTGCTCGCTGCTGAATTTAACTTCTCAAATGACCCACTCACTAATGAAACAAAGCAAACGTTTGATTAACGAAAAGTTGAAAACTTATATAAATTTTTTTCCATGTTATAATGCCATTCATAGCCATTTAATGGACCGATTGTATAAACCATCGTTAAACTGAGAATTAACTAAAAATGATTAAAGATATTTATAATTTTTTTTAAAGAAAAGCATAGGTAAAAATGTTCAAACCGTTTTAATTTGTCACATACATGTCATAAATCAAATTGTAATAATTTCAACTTTCAATTTTTATTTTTAATATTTTATGTAAATCAAATTTTACTATCGATATTTAATGTAAATCAAATTTTACCATCAAAATTTTATGTCAATAAAATTTTACTATCAATATTATATGTATATCAAATTTTACTAACTATATTATATGTAAATCAAATTTTACTATCAATATTTGGACGTGAATAAAATTTTACTATAAATATTTTATGTCAATCAAATTTTGATGTCAATCAAATTTTAATATCAATATATTAAGTAAATGAAATGTTATTATAAACAGTGTATTTAGTCAAACAAATTTTTGAAATTATTTCAATCAAATTTTACAATCAATATTATATTTCAATCCCATTTTGCTATCAATAGTTTATGTCAAGCAAATTTTAATAATTTTAAAGTTGAATTATTACGATCAGATGTTTGTTGCATTAACTTTTAAGGCCCAGTTAAAGCTTGGTTAACTTTTATAATGGTCGATTAAATTTAACAAGTGTTTATACAACCGGACATTAACTCTAGTGGTCAAAACCATAACAAACAATCAGAAAATATTGATTTGGTCATTTAAACGTGCATTAACTGCATTCGAGGTCTTAATCAGCAGTTTTCTACATTAAGGTTAACGTTAACCGAAATTTAATCTCCGTTTAATCTAACCTTAAAAGTTCGTCTTAAAAAAAATTTTATTTTTGGTATGATCTATGAATCGCAAATCCGCCATTATCTCCACACAAGAGTTCCCTGATATGTCCTAGAACACCATTTAACACAATCAAATCAACGTGCATTATTACAATTAGTAGCCATTAATAAAACAAACAATAATAACGGTGAGTTTGCGCACTTGAGACAAGCAACGAAAACGACCACTTAAAACTGCAGCCAGTTGCACCATGCTCCGTTAAATTAAAGGACATTACTTCTTTCCATTATCGTTTTCGCTAAATGCTCCGCTAACGGTCCGTTATCTTCCAAAGAAAAATAAAATGCCCGAACGCATTTATTGTTCAAAAGGATTATTTTGAAAATAGGAATTCAACATTATCATAAGACGAAGACGATTACTTATTATGACGACTACACGGATTAATGGACTACGAAAAAACTCGGTATTTTGGGGGTCAAGGGTCGGATTAGCACAAAACGGACAATAAAGCGCTGGGAGATGGGTGTTTATTATTATGCCGAGCAAAAATAGCTTAAAAGACAGAACTATACAAAATAGTCAACACAATTCACACATCGAAGGATTTGCCTAGAAAGTACAAGTACTTTCAACGCGGAACATAGACAATTTTCGCCTGTTTTTTCTTATTTTTTTTGGTTTTTATTATTATTTAAAGCCTTTGTATTAATTTGGGTAAATTGTTGCGGATGCAAAAATCGCAAAATTCTCGTGTGGGACACCTTAATATCCAATGCCTATTTTTTAGAAAAAAAATTGTTTGGCAAATGCTACTTTTCCCATATTTTTAGTAAATGAATTAATTGAAAAAAAATTAACCAATGTCATTATTTTTTGCAAAAATAATTGAGTTTGTTAATTACGTGCCTATTTAGAGATGCATTAAATGCATTTTAGGGTCATCGATTTAATTGAATTTCTCGATTTAAAGCAACATATTTGGTAAATGCAATTATTGGCAAAAAATTATCCAGCATCACTAAGTTTTTTCAGAAAACAACCGAAATGTTACTTGCTAATAGTGAGACATTAAATGCATTCTAGGGTCATCGTTTTCATGAAATCTACTGATTAAAGTCAACATTTCTGGTAAATGCTCTATTTGAAATTTTTTTTCCAATATTAATTTTTGAAAAAACAACGGAGTTTTTTAATTTCGTGACTATACTGATCCATTAAATGCCAATAACCTGCATCACTATTTTTTGCAAAAAAAAAACAACCGAACTGTTACTTGCCTATAGTGGGGCATTAAACTCGATTATTGATCAACATTGGCCATTAAGTGCATCTCCACGAATATTGATTACAATTTACATTATGACTTCCATCCGCACATGTTTTTACAATTGTGATAAAAATGACTAGTTTCAGAAAAGTCAGATTGACTCGCAAATCTTTGGTTGTATTTGGTCAAGTCTGGATATTTGGTAACTGGAAATTTGGTTTCGATCTTTGGGGGAAACGCGCGTAATGTCAACCTTTAAGGTGGTCTTTATGATGTTCAATTGATTTTTTTAAAAATTTTTATCAAAATCTTAATGTCTCTTAACAATGTCTCTTAATGTCTGTACCTCAATTGGAACAATTCCAAAAGGTTATTTGAAAAACTTGTGCCCACGGTTGGCGCTGAGTGTCGTCAAAATATGAAAAGATAGAAAGATCATCTGAAACAAATCATATTTAAGAAGTTCAATTGAATTTTTTTTTCATTTTATCAAAATCTTAATGTCTCATAACATAACCAACCTTAATAATTAGGAGTACATGTACTCTGGATATTAATTTTGCAGACCTCAGTAACCTCAATTGGAACAATACCAACAACTTATTTGATGTCAATGATGTTTTGACAACAATGCCAACAGATGGCGCTGATGTCGTCAAAAATAAATCCTCGCGACACTAGCGCCCCTAGTGGCTAAATGTGGCAAATGAACCCTAGTGGTTAAATGTGGCAAATGAACCCCAGTGGATAAATGTGGCAAATGAAGTCGTAAACGGCCAATTTCACTTCCTGGACAGGCCAAGTGGTCAACATCACGCGCGTGGTGACTCGCTAGAGGGCGTAACTGGCAAAAAGCGCGTCCGCAAGAGGGCGCTGCGCTTGAAAAAAAAAACATTAGACCAACACTAAAAACCTCGCATTAACAATATCTAGCCCACAAAACTACCATTTTTCACGTAATACGAAAATGCTATATGTATGCGCTATAAGATAAGTGTCAAAAAACCTACGTAAATACTCGAGAAAAAAGCGGTTTATGCTACGAGTTAGTGACTATCGGGGGGGAAACGCTGAAAACGTCCACCAGGCGGCGTTCAAAGTCACGGATATGGCGATTGTCAAGAAATGCATCCATCAGAAGAAGAA
>JAQGAF010003605.1:0-16935 GCA_034687865.1 Kryphioiulus occultus
TATTCGCAGAGATGTCATGTATACAATTTTTTCAATTTTTTAACATGGCAGGGGTGGGAGGGGAACTGCCCGTTAAGGGCCATGTATAAGGAACCATGTAACGACCATGTAAGGAAGACCTATATGAAAAACTGCACCAAATACAAGGTGGTCATGAAAGTCGATTTTGGGAAACTGACCTGCACTCTCGCTTCGCTGAGGTCCAACCTGAGGGCCAGTTCCTCCCTGGTGAACACATCGGGGTACTGACTCTTCTCGAAGGCCCTTTCCAGTTGGTGCAACTGGTACGTGGTGAAGGTGGTTCTGCTCCGACGGATCTTCCTGGGTTTGTTCATGGCGTCGTCGCCAGGGCTGTCCGGACTCCCGGCTCGCTGGACATCCCCGTCCGTGTCCAGATTGTCCTCCGTGGTGACGTCGATGTAACCGTCGCTAGGGGGCGAACGGCGAGGATCCAGAAATGGCGATTTGGACGACGATCTGGATGATCTCAAGTCTGCTTCGTCGTCCTCCATTTCCAGCTTTATTCCTCTGCTTGATTTTGATTCTGAAATCATGAAGACAATCTGTTTTACACTTAACAAATTTGATGTTTCGTGCATGTATGGCAACGTAGCTGACAGTGATGCTATTTTTTGACATTGTCTTCTGTAAATTGACTTTCAAATGATATCTAAAAGTAGTGCATGCTTCATCATGTCTTGCAAACATGTCACTTTCTCAACATGTCAAGAAATATCAGCCGTTAACGACAGATGCTGTCAGAGGTGCTTCAATATCGTGTCTAAGACATGTTAGTTTGTGTCATTAATTGACATTGTGTAGTGACATTTGCCCAAAAATCGCTATGGACATGGAAAGAACATGGAAAGTCGATTTACGTACTTTCAATACGTGATACTTGTCATGTCAGAAACAAGTAGAACACGTCGTCGTGTAGTATTTTAACTTAGTTTATGCACTTGTTTTTCCACGTAACCAATTTGATGTTTCATGTATGGCAACATGGCTAACAGTTACGATATTTTTGGACATTGTATTCTGGAAATTGACCTTCAAATGATATCTAAAAGTAGTGCTTTGTCTTGTTTTAACACACGTCTTGGAAACATGTCACTTTCTCAAAATGTCAAGAAATATCAGGTGTTAACGTCAGATGTCAGAGATGCTTCAATATTTGCAGTATTTTAACTGGGTTTATGCACTTTTATTCTTCTTTAGCTTACAGTAAATGCACTGTTTGATTGTTTTAATTATGTATAATATGTTGTGTCGTGTGCCAAATTTCCCAAAAATGCTATGAACATGGAAAGGACACGTTTAACTCGTCAATTTACGTACTTTCAATACGTGAGACACGTCATGTCAGAAAATGGTCATCTAAATTTGTAGTATTTTAACTTGGTTTATGCACGTTTATTTTTCTTTAGCTGACATGCAGTAAATGAATCGTTTGAGTGATTTAATTAAACATAATAAAAACATTGGCATTTATAGCAACAAATCCATAAATACATACATTTGAAACCAACAAATAATGCATTTAAAAAGCAAGGAAATATTGCATTGGGCAAATGAATTTCACCCCTATCATACGTCATATCTTCGCTGACAGTAAAGCACTGAGTAGTGTTACCTTGAAATGAAGATAATATACGCAATTTCGTTGCAATGAACTCGACAAAATGGCGCTTTGGAAGAATTAATGATCAAAATTTATGATAAACTACATTTTTTAAGTTAAATCGGTGATGTTATCAAGGTTTAATGGTTTTTTTCTATTTTTAGACAGGTATGAAAACTGGTTTTAATTACTTGTCAAATTCAGCGTTGCATTTTCGTATTGTTAATTGACAAATGCTGACATTAACAACGAGTTAATCATACATAGTATTCAATTGTATTGCAAAAGGTACACATTGTTTGAATCAAGCTGAGCTTGCTTCATGTCAAACTATAGCTCAATCCATCTTGAATTCACAACTGATAGCCACACACATTCAAACCGACTTTTAAACTCGATAATGAGAAAATTGATTTGAGTGAGAAATATTGCTTTACGTGATATATTAGGGCTAAGAGATAAGCCCAAATTGGCCATTAAAGGACGTGTATTTTCGAAGTAATTTAGTGTTTACAAGTTCTCTATCTGAAATGTGTAATTGATGGCGGCTTTTCTCAATGGAAACAATCATAAAACTAGATTGTTTATTCTCTAGCCTCATTTTCAGGTACAGGGCTGATAAAAAGAATTATCAACGCCATCTGGTGGGGGGACAGGTGAAAAAAATTGGTTAATGTTTCACTATACATGACTGACTTGCAAAAATTGGATTTTGGTATTTTAAAACAGAATTGCTGTTCTAATATTGACAATGCAATTTAATTTAAAAAATAATTTATGACTGGCTTTACCAAAGTCGGGTTAAATTAAAACGCTTACCGAACTTAAAACTGTTTGATGTTTATCACTGTTAAACGTTTTTTGCTTTTATGAATAACTGACAAGATTGCATTTTAATTTAGGGCTAGAATAATTTCTGAGACAATAACTTCTAGAAACAATTCAGCTTTATTATAACTACAGGTGGGGAACAACTTTTTATACGAACAAAACGTGTCAAAAATATCGAGTATATTTAATATTTTTCGGTTAGAAATGCTGGTAACTTTTATTCAGTATGCAGAATTTGTATTGATTAATTTTATGGTAAATGTGTATTGTACAATGATATTGAACATGTTCATACCAGTATAATATGCAACATTACCATATTTACTGGTTTGTATCAGGTGTCATGTTCATCTGAGGTTGAAGGGGAAGTTTCATGTTTTAAGTTTTTGTTTACAGTTTCATGTTTGAGTTTTTAATCGCTATTAATTTGTAAAACAATTTAAGCTTTTTTTGCATTATAGATCAATTTTAAAAGTAAATGTGTCCAAGTTTGAATTTTTTCCAATGTGTTATTTTTAAAAAACAATGTTAGCCGTTTTTGCATTATACCGCCTAGTTTTTTAAAATTAATAATCGCTTCATTCATTCGTCACATTGTCAACATTGGTCCTCACAGAGTTGCATTGCTCCAATAGTAGATATGAGCACGATGCTAATGTTCACAAATCAAACTACCGTTAACCTTAACGCCCTGTTAACTTGTTTTAAAAACTGTGTCTTCCCTGTTTGTAACCACATTGCCCAGTATGTGTTTAATGAGGAATTTTCTTAACTGGTCTCACAACTGCACCACATATTATAACCCAAACACAACCCAACTCACAAACCTTAATGCCCCGTTAATCTGTTAACTTGCTTTAAAAACTGTTAAAATGTTTAAAAAAACTGTTTCTTACCTGCTTTCTCCTTGCCTTGCAGATGCTGTTTTTCGTGGTGCCTCATGTCCGTGACCCCGGCGTCAGATCGGTGATGGTGGTGACCTCTGACCCCGTGCAAGATGTCCTCGATGCTGTAGAGCTTGGCGGCGCTGGTGGACAGCTGCTTCTTGGCTTCTTGACCGTCCATCTTCATCATGAGCATGACGTGCTGCATCTCGGAAAGTGGGTGAGTAAGCGACTACTTAGCGGAACGTGGAGGCCCCCCTGGCCCAGTGTTCGATAGGTCCGTTCGACAGCAGCTTTTTCCGTCGACTGACTCTGACTCGTGTCAACCGTTGTGGAAAGGGGATGGTCCTAAGTCGTTATTGTCCTCACCTTCTCCTCCTCTTCTGGCTCAAACCATGGCTTCTCATCCCAACCTCTCCAATCACTTAATTCCTAACCATTAACGCAATTATAGCGGCATTTGACGATGATGATTTTTCAGATCGTTTCACCCTGTTTCTGGTTGGGGAACCCCCTCCCCCCTCCCCCCCCCCCCACACACACAATACCACCCACAACCCCCTCGGAATTATGGGATATTGGATGGGATTCATGGCAGTCATGGCCGATGCCATTATCGAACCGTCAGTTGTGTTGATATTGGGGCAGATTTTGATCCCAGCGCCCCCATTGGTCCGCGACGGCCCTGCCCCCTCCCCATTGGACGGGGTTCCCACGCCCAGCGCCCCCATTCGACGAACCCCGGGGTGCGAACCCGCAGGGTGGCGCTGCTGTCGCGGGTTTGTTAGAGTTTGTTGGAGTATCAACCATCACCACACTACATGTATGTGATGTTTGAGAAATCGACATAACGCTATGGTGAGAGAATGTTCAAGTATTACGTCATCGCCAATTTACCGAATAATTTCGAACTGAGCATAATTTTAATTGAAATTAGGCCTGAAATGATAGATTTTTAATTTGAAGCAAATGGATGATTTAAAAAAAATGCCATAGGTTATATTTTTGGGTAGGGGAGGGAAGTGGGGGATAAATGATTCATTTACATTGATCGAGATATTACGAACTTGTTGAAATTAGGTATGAAATGTTGGATTTTTAATTTGAAACAAATGGATGTTTTTAAAAAATGCCAAAGGTTATATTTTTAGATAGGGGAGGAAAGTGGGGGAGAAATAATGTTTTGGACCGAAATATTTCGAACATATTGAAATTAGGCCTGAAAAAAGCCACAAGTTAATTCTTTTTTTGGGAAACTGAATGACAACTGATTAATTTCCAGTCCAATTTTTCAAAAAAAAAATAATTACTCTTAAATCATTTTTAACTGAAAAATTTGAGCATCCAGTTTTACTTGTTTCACTTGTTTTAAATAACTTAAACAAATTTTTTTATTGTTTTGAAAACTAAAGAAAGTGGTCACCAATTATGCTATAAATTTTGCTCAATTCACGTGTAATTTGCATGCAAACTTCACAACCCTAAAGAAAACATGTGATAAAATCACATTGAAATATATGCTTCATTCGTCTTAAAACTTAAAGCAAAAATTTTCAATATTTGTGTCATTAAGAGAATGTGGTTGTTTGAAAAATATTGTGTAATTAAAATCTTTTAAATTATATTAGTTTTGCTAGGTGTTAAATAAGGTTTTTTAATGGGAAAAAAGCTTCTGAAAGCAGAGCGATTTTGGTGAGTTTGACCAGCTGGTTTGAATTCTCGCAACAACTCTAAAACCTTTCAAAGTTTGGCCAAATGAAGCCACGTTAGTTAATTTTCATGCAGTTAAATTTGCACAACGTGTCATCAAAATTGATTTGACAAAATGAGATTTGACATTGTTACTATTTGGTTTGGCATTTTCCAGTTGGTGACGTACATGGTTCCTTATCAAAGTGTACAAAAATTTCAGAACCCAAACTACCTGACCTGGGTCAGTTTGTCTCAACCCATGATGGTCCAAGCTCGTTTTGGTTTCAATGTTTCAAGCTTAACCAAAACTGACAATGGGTCCTTGGACCAAACACGTTTCTAATTTGTTTCCAATTTGTATACGCATGCCCATGGTGGATGGAGACCCAATTTCCGGCACTAATTTCGTCCATTTTCGTGTTCCAAAGTGGGTTAATTCCTCCATTATCGTCCCAAATCCTACCCCAGGGTCGACCCGCCCATAGGAGGTACCTGTCCTACCCCTACCTGCCTACCCTCAACATGTTATTTCACACGTGACGAGCAAAGCTTCCCTAACAATTAGGCAGATAAAGGACACCCTCTAGATAAGCGATAAGAATAAATAAGGCGTAATTAAGTCCTATTGACAGCGCACAAAAGTGGTAATTAACGGCTGACGGCTAATTACCCTTTTTTCCTCCACTTTTAAGTAATTCCATTTTAGTCGAATTAGGGGGCGCTGCTTGATTGACACCTTCGAGACTCATTTATGGTCTCATCTTCAGCGCGATCTTAGGTCCAAGCCCGTTTTAGGTTTTATTTTTTTTCACACTTGTCTTTAATAATTAAGAGAAAACTTCTAAACAAAAAGCGTATATCAATGCTGTGACCGTGAATGGGTCAATGTATTTTAGAGAGGGTCCAAGTGGGGTCAAAATCGGTCATGAAAGTCATCATGGTTGGTACAATTGCCAAAATTTGACACAAACAAATGGCAGTTATCGTATTCATGCACTGATTCATAATGATTACACGTATTAAGCATATGCTTTTTAAAAAATCAAAATAACCCGGTTGCACCATCGTAGGTTCAATGAAAGGTTAGATAACCTGGGGCTACCTATAACCGCTAGTTAACCTAAGGGTTAATATGTCAGTGTTGCATAATTTTACGATATGGATTTTTAAAATAAGAGTAAGCTAGGAATTCTGGGAATATTTCATTGAAACCAAAAGCTGGATTAACATTTCCTTAATGTTTTCCTTTGATAAACATCGTTATCATCAGTGAAGTCCATAAATAACATACAAACCTTAGGTTAAACCTGCCTAGTAGTTGAGTTAAGTTTTCCTCATGGTTACCCCATGGTCACCAAGTAACTTTCTGTGGTTAACCTAAGGTGTTGTTTAACCTTTGTTGGTGCAACTGGGCCTAGCTAAGTTAACTTCATCTGACTCATCTTCCGCGTTTATTACAAACCTTAGGTTAACATTTCCTATTAGCTGGGTTAACTTTTCCTCATGATTACATCATGATTATTTGCTAACTTTCAGTGGTGCAATGATTTTCCTAGGTTAATTTGAGGTTTACCTTACGTTTTGGTTAACCTTTGTTGGTGCAACCGGGCCTAATTCTGAAACTACTTGAGTGGCCACGAGGTAATTAAGCTACGCACAGTACCATCTAGTGGATTTTATTGGCACTAATTACTTTTATAAATTTCCTGATAATCGTTTGTGGGAAATTATAATAATGTGATATAAATTTTATTGAATGCTACTGTATTACATGTATGCAGTTGATTAATTTATATGAAGTATTTTGAAGGAAATTTATTGACATTTTTCGTTCAACTCAATAAATACAGTCCCCTATACAAACAGTAAGTGAATTGCTAAGTAAGTTATGAAACGATTTGATGGTGATTAGGCTCATTAGCAAGTTTAGCAAGCATCATTAACGCATTTTAATCTCCGAAAAGCGTTAATGAAGATTTGTATTGTTTGTAAACATAGCGAGTCAAAAAACAGGGAAATTTAATAATTAAAAAATACTTTAGAGCATATTATATAAAAAATAACCAAGTTGTTTACCCGTAATTACATGTAATTGTCCAACACTGTTTCGCATTAAAGAAAATATCATCACATTAGCGCTAATTATCTCCAATTACGCATTTAAAGCTATTGACACAGCATGCATGCATGCTGTATGTGTTTAAAATAATGGTTTCCTTTCCTTTGTTTTTAAACATGTTTAATTATAGATTTGGGATTTAAAAGTAACGACGAAAAATTATATTTACGCCTAATTTGTTTTTGGTGGATTTTTTTCAAAAAAATATTTGTGACTTCTAGCACGAACACCAGCTTATAATGCGTTTAATTAGGGCAAAAATAAATGTCAGAACAAAAAGCGAAAAATTGACGTGTATTTCCATTAGCATAATTGATCTTTATAACCATTTAATCGGATGATTAAGTCTATGCCAAAACGCAAAAATATGTTGATTCAATTTAAACATTTTTATATCAATATCAATCAGTATCAATAAGCTAATCAACTAAAACGAGTTTTCTACATGACAATTTTCAGTGTACCTGTATAATACGTTGATAAAACAATTTTTTGATAAGCTACAATGAAAACAACATATTAATATTCAAATACCCTCCTTCCTACAAGATGATGACATAACACTTTGCATGCTTACAGTAAAACCTCCAAAGTTGGCCACCTCCCCATATTGACCACATCACTATATTGACCACATTTTAACTGACTGGAAGGTCGCCACATTAACTCAATGGAAGGTGACCTCCACATGTTGATCACCTTCACCTCTGTATGTTGTATGTTGACCACTTGGACTATTACACACAATAGTAATTTACTCTCTGTATGTTGACCAGTATGGTCTCAACTTGTAAAGACATGGATGATTAAATTTACTGACTGTTTGCAAAACTTATACTGTACACCCCTGAACAGTAACTGTTTCTATAGAGGTAGAAGACTTCATTTTGAACACCACCAGTACAAATGGGACTTGGCAGTAAATAGGAGAAATTTCCTTTTTAATTTAAAATTCAAAAATAAAACATTGCAGAATTGATTGGAGATTTGCGCTGTTTATTACCACAACGTTTAGTATATTGTCTGTACATGCTTTCTAATCTTACAGAATGAAATTTTAAGCACACTATACATTAGTGTTTCCAGCACTACAGTATTATACATGTATGTGTAATTGCTGGATTAATTTGCAGCACATTAGCAATACTGGTGCTGCATTATGAATATTTTAATAAGATTATTCATGAATGATGAATGAATGATGAATGATGAATAATTAATGATACTGTAAGTACATGCAGTTCACAGAATTAAAATCTTGTGTTAGTACAAGCCTGGTTTCATTTGTTGACCACCTCCTTATGTTGACCAGTATACGACAGTCCATTGGATGGTCAACTTACGGAGGTTCTACAGTATATAAATCGTTCAGTTTATTTTGGGACGATTTGTAGTTTTCTTAAAATACCTTCGTTAATATCTGACTACAGGTATATGGCTAGCATCGAAATCAAATAATATCAAAGCCGAATAATATTTAAATAAAATAGCGATAAAAATTGACATCTTTTGGCTTTTAATGCCCCCTTTAAGGGCAACCATTATTTCGATTCTTCGACCTTTTCAAGAGCGATTTTTTGTCACCCAAAATGGCTTTTTTTTCTGTTCGTCCATCTTGAATATTCTCCTTTTTTTGTCCATGGTGGAAACGTGATTTAAATAAAGATGCGAAAGTAATGAATGGCTGCTCTCTTTCTGCGTCCAATCTGGATAATGGGTCTTTTGGGAATCTAATAGATTGGTCCTAATAGACGCTGATTACCCGGTGAGTGATTCTAAATGGAGAAAATGGCGTTTAATTCGCCAACATTAAAACGAAGGAGAAAAGTTAAACATATATGTACGTAAACTGCTAAGCTGATGACCAATTGAGAAAAATGCGGGGAATAAAAAAAAATACGGTGAATTGGACTGGACGCATTAGGAATATAAGCGATGCTGCGTGTATAGGGACGATAATGAAGGGGGTGCAAATAGGGAGAGGAGGGGGACAAAGGTCAAACTGTCATTGATTAGCTTTTGGGGTTCAAAAAGTAATGCTTGAAACGAGAATTAGCTATTTTAACATACTGTATATACAGTTGAAGCCTAATACCGTTTTCATAAATAAATATCCGAGCTCGATAACATTCATATTATATTGGGGAACGTTCAAATATTAAGGGAACATCTTTAAAGGAGGACTGGTTGGCCAAAGGATGACTCAAGGTGACTAGGAGGCCATTTTTAAAATATAAATTTGGGCTAAAATGTAATTTGGTCGTTCATAGTCATGCAAAAATTTCGTCTCTGGTGGTTATTATTTTTGAAAAAGTGCTTTTATGTCTAAAATCCATCATGTTTAAGTTAATTTTGATACAAAGATTACACATTGGGTAGAAAATAAACCAGTAGAACTGAACCTTATTGAAAGTTAACGTAAATCGGCAGAAAATTAATTATTCGCATGTAAATCTATTCCCATATATATTTTACAAATACAATTTAATTCTGAAACCCGAAATAACAAAGTTGCTATTCATGTATCCAGGACCAGAATCCATCGTGCTGAAATTCTCCAATTATTCATGATAACAAATTTAATGCGAATGAAACAATTAAATGCTATGCTCAAAAATAGCATTTTTCACTGGGTTCTCAAACTGCCTGCTTAAGTTGAGATTACTACTTTTATTGGCGTTTAAGAATCCCACATGGAAAGGAAATGCATTTAAAATGCATTACGAATTGCAAAATATATTGCAAATGCATTGGTCGTTTTTATCGCAACACGAAATACATTTGGGTATGTAAAAAAAAATGCAATATCCTGATATATGAAATAGCCTGACTTGTGCTTTTAACAATGTATTTGAAAATACATACTTAAAAAAGATATGTATGCTGCATTGAATTGAATAACATGTATGTATTTTTGAATTTTAAACTTTATTTCCTTGCCAGTTCTAATTTATTTGTGGAATATTTTAGATGTTTTTAAATTCGGCATTGGGATTTTTTTTAACCTTAAAATTATGAAATATAATCGAGCCTTTGACATTTTCAAAGCATGGAATATAAATTGTAAAATGCATCCTTCAATGCAGACAGTATATTACATTATTCATTCCACGACATGTTCTTCAATGCACAAGAACTTCGCTTACATTACATTACAGTGTGCTTTACACAACACATTCTCCATCACAATTAATACGTTGCAGTATGCATTCCATAATGAATTACAAATTCACTTTCAAATATATTTGTAAATGCAGGGTGAAACTAAATTTGGTTGAAGCTACAGACATTTTAAAATAGATTCCAATGCGTGTCTGATAATGCATTTCTAAATGCATTACCATTACATGTGGGGGCTAAATTTTAATACCTCTGCTACGTAAGCAATTTCCAGTGAATTCATTATAGACAAGACTCGGATAATCCCGAAACAAAATTTCTTTCGGATTTTGGCCAGCAATTTTGGATTTGGAAATTGTCGGAAATTTCTGCATGCCAATAATTCAAGTTTTTTTAATTATCCAACCTTTGTCTGAGGTGAATAAACGGATAATTGTTTATGTATTAGCAGCATTAAGAACCTTATTAGTGACTTAGCATTTTATTCGCCGAAAACTTTGGCCTACGAAAACTTGTTTACTTTACGTCATATCCGCCATTTTTTCTGTGGTTTCGGCGAAAACTCATTTCGGGCTACGAATAAATCGGTTTTATTCGTAAGCTACGAATTCTCAAACGAAAACTCTGTGATGCCAGACCATCTAGGGATTAACTTCACTTTATCCTTAAGCATTAGTGCATCCAGATAGGGACATATCTACTCAAGAGGAGGTCACGCTGATTCATTTATATTTCGTACGGAAAAAAACTCAAACATACAAACGAAAACTCCATACGAAACGAATAATGGTAAATTTTCGGAATTTCCTTTTCGTGGTACGTTTTCGACGAATAAAACGCTAAGCCCCTATTAAAGGCAGTAATCTCAAGTTCCAAACACAACTCGCGCCACAAGCCACGCCCCAAAATCACACTCTTAAAGTGTCCACTACCGTCCCGATCACGGATACCAGCTCATCCACTCCTAAAACCAGCCCACGATTTTCGCATTTGCATATATCATCCGCACGGGTGCGCCACAGTGGCATTATGCGACGTTTCGTTTTTGATTCCTGTTTTCTTGGCAAGCCCTGCATGCAGAAAATCCTCCTATCGATCGATGGATTTCGTCGAGATTTTCTGCTCGAAATTTGCATGCGAAAAGGGGCTTCAGACGTCTACTTCCGGTCGGCCCCCACGCGGCGCATTGTATAAACAAGCGTCTTATTTTCCCCCTGGGGGCCAGCGCTGGCAACTCAACCAACTCCACTAACTCCACTGTTACATTCACCCTGCATGGCTGCTGATACTTTCAATCTTGTTTAATTAGTCGCAATTAAAGGCGAATCAGCCGCCGGTAAGTGACGGAAGTGGAAATGGGGAAGCGCTCCAGCTACAGGAGCTGCGTCAACACGCGACAATGGATCCATTTCCTGCGCCGATTAAATAATATCCAGCGCCCGGTGCATTATGGGAGTGGACACAAGTTCACCCCTGTTGACACTACCCCAGGGAGAGGAGGGGAAAGACACGTACTTACTCACCCAGAGGTGTTGTGCTTGGAGAATGTCTGTTGCAAATGGAACAGGGCAACTCGTAAAGTGCGTCATCCAAAATGGTTAGATTTTTGATCCACCCTACACTTTTGAGCCACCCTACACTTTTGATCCAACCTACACTTTAGAGCCACCCTACACTTTTGTTCCACCCAAACACTGTTGATGCACCCTGCATTTTTGATCCACCCTACACTTTTGGGCCACCCTACACTTTTGTTCCACCCAAACACTGTTGATGCACCCTGCATTTTTGATCCACCCTAAACTTTTGAGCCACCCTACACTTTTGAGCCACCCTACACTTTTGATTCACCCTACACTTTTAATCCACCCTACACTTTTGGGTCACCCTACACTTTTGATCCACCCTGCACTTTTGGTCCGCTCTACACTTTTGAGCCACCCTGCACTTTTGAGCCACGCTACACTTTTGATCCACCCTACACTTTTGAGCCACCCTACACTTTTCAGGCACCCTGCACATTTGATCCACCCTCACTTTTGAGCCACCCTACACTTTTGTTCCACCCAAACACTGTTGATCCACCCTGCATTTTTGATCGACCCTACACTTTTAATCCACCCTACACTTTTGGGTCACCCTACACTTTTGAGCCACCCAGTCACTTTTGAACCACCCTACACTTTTGATCCACCTTGCACTTTTGAGCCACCCTGCACTTTTTTTGAGCCACCCTGCACTTTTGAGCCACCCTGCACTTTTTTGAGCCACCCTGCACTTTTTTGAGCCACCCTGCACTTTTGAGCCACCCTGCACTTTTGAGCCACCCTGCACTTTTGAGCCACCCTACACTTTTTTGAGCCACTCTGCATTTTTGATCCACCCTACACTTTTGAGCCACCCTGCACTTTTTTTGAGCCACCCTACACTTTTGTTCCACCCAAACAGTGTTGATCCACCCTGCACTTTTGAGTCACCCTGCACTTTTGATTCACCCTACACTTTTGATCCACCCTACATTCTGGCCCATTCTTACCACAGAAGAATTCTAAACTGCATGACAATGTTTTCATAAATGCTACAGTTTTTGTGTAAGAATCAGCGGTATCTTGATATAGCCTACACTGAAGTTTTTATGATGAAAACTGCGTTTTTAAGTAGCAAACTGTGATATGTTCAAGTGTATTGACTTTTTTGTGTTAGAAACCGCTATGCATGCATGTCCAAAAATACTTAAATTTCTTGTGCAACAACAAACTGCGGTGTATTCAAATGTATTTTACGTTTTTGTACATGTGCTGAAGTTTTTGCGCTGAAAACTGCGGTGTATTAAAAAATACTGGAGTTTTTGGAAAGAGCTGTTAGTTATCTAACCAAAAATGACGTCATATAAGAGATAATTTTTTTTTTCCAAAAAAAACCTGCCAAAATCTCTGCAACCATATTTACAATTCGTGTAATTTGGGGGAGAAAATCCTAGCTTAAACTGGACATCGTTGACCATTCGAGCGGACATTAGTAGCTTTCGAGGGTAAACAGCGCCCCCTCGCGCAAATCCCCTCAAACCTCACTTATTGCTTTTTCGCAAAAATTAATTTCCTCGGATTAACTGGTCACGTGACCGTGTCTGTTTTGCATACGACCACATCCGCGAGTCAATTGCCTCACGCTGCATTCTGCAAAAGGTCCTAATCCTCCAATATTTGCGAATGCCAATATTTTCAATTAAAATGCGATCGTGTTTATTTTCATTGACTCTCGCGCTGGCAGGGGGAGCTGCTACGCGCACTTCCGGTCCGAACAAACAGGTGTCCCGGGTCAACCCCTCGGAGATGCTATTTTAGGCAACGAAGGGCGAAATTGCCCTTTCACAAAACAAGGTCCATTTAAAGTGAAAACTGCATTAAATCGGGATTCCTTATTTCGCTCATGATGAATCAAACGAGCTCGTCTAGGAGTAAATATTTGGTGAAATATGGTTGTGCCTTTTTGATGTTTTCATTTTGGGAGAAGGTCAAATTAACAGTTTGTGGTCATTTGATAAAGTAAACTAGCCAAACTTGCCCTAGAAATGTCATTATGTTTTGTAAATTTCTTGCAATAAATTTGAATTGTGGTACTCTATTCAAAAACGTCTGAGTATGCCACTTATTCTTACATAAAATTTTGATTATTACTGAATAAGTGTACTAGTTTTATACATAAAAACGTCAGTTTGTTAATACACTGCAGTTTTCTGTGCAAAAACTCCAGTATTTTTGAATACACTGCAGTTCTCTACACAAAAACATCAGCACATGTTTTTGTTTAAATATGGAAAGTCAAGGAAACTTAGGTTAGTTGAGAATTTCATCTCTGATTTACGTACTAGTACGTCAGGGAAATAAATTTACTTAGGGAAAGCCAGGAAAAATTGATTTATTTTGAAAACTTCAGGGTAATTCAAATAATTATAACAGCTTTCGTATGGCTCGTTATTGGTGTTGCGCAGAAATCGAGAGATGACGAAGAATTCTATGAATGAAATTAATATTGAAATAAATTTAAAAAAAAATAATCTAAATTTGCTGTTTCCTCGTAAAAATGTGTTTCAAGTCTCCTGTTTATAAATAGTAAACAATAATTATATTTTGGCATATCGTATTTTTGCATTTCCATGTTTTCATGTTTTTTTGTTTAAATCATGGGGTAGTCAAGTTAGTTGAAAATTTCATCTCTGATTCACGTACTGGTAATTTATCAACTAACAATTTGTAATTTATTCCTTTCCCTCGAACAGCTGCAGCGCCATCTATGTTGTCAATCGCCCATTCCCCCCCCCCCCAACCCCCCACTTCGCACATGTTTTTACATGTTCTTGATATGCGGACTATTTTAAAAAGCAAGTTCTCAATTATTTGACGATGCGCTGCAATCGTCAACATGGTTATCTTTGACGGCATAAAACGATTGAAAAGACAAATGTTTTCATTGAAATAACGAACAGTCAGCCAGTAGGGGGCGCTCAGCCAGGGGTGCAGTGTAAAGCCGCATCCAATCTCGGCATTTTGTCTGACATTTCTGTTGTTGACATTTGATAAGAGAGAGAAATTAAGCACACGTTTCATAATCACACCGATTGTGTTCAGTTTAGACGTGTACAGGGTGTCCAATGTGGTATGCCTGTTGTGAATTTGCTCTTTAAATTTTATTGGGGAATTGTTTGTACAAAATGTATAATTAAGCAAAATTAATTTGTATTTCATCTGATTGGTAGGCTTTCCAACTCGGATACCGTTGAGACAACTGTTGGAGGGGACCATCGAGACTGTTAAAGGTGTGAATAATTTAGTGAGTAATTTTTAAACACCATATATAAAGTGCATGTACATGTATACTCTTAACCTGCTTCCCTTAGATTCAAGTTGCGTCTTCAGAATTTTACTTGTGCAGGGGTGACCAATGCAATATTACATTTTATTGAATATTACATCCAATATCTTTCCCTGAAATATCAAATGCTGAAATATCAAATGTGAAATGTTCAACATTTTTCTTGACACTTGTTCATTCGGAAATATACAGTGAAACCACAATGCAAAACATTTTTTTTCTGAAATAGCCAGCGTTTTTCATGAAAGGCCAACATTTTTCCTAAAACATCCAACATTTTTTCCTGAAATATCAAATGCTTTTCCAGAATATGAAATATTTTTCCTGAAATAGTCAACATTTTTCCTACCAGATGTTCATTTGTAAATGTGCAGTGAAACCACAAGGCCAAACATTTTTTTCTGAAACAGTCGGCATTTTTCATGAAAGGCCAACATTTTTCCTAAAACATCCAAAATCTTTTCATGAAATATCAAAATTTTTTTCCAGAATATGAAATGTTTTTCCTTGAATTGTCAACATTTTTCTTGACACATCCAACGTTTTTTTTCCTGAAATATCCAAAATATATCTTTAAAAAAATGTTAGATATTTCCGGAAAGAATTCGATATTCCTGGAAAAACATTTCATTTTTCTGGACAAGCATTTTATATTTCAGTAAAAATTAAATCGGTTTGATGAATTACATCTACCTACACATCGTATTCACTTACTGATTATAGGGTACTGAGATGAATTGAATTGAATTTCGCGATTTTTGACTTGAAATCCGAAACGAATATTTAAAATAGCTCCGCTTGCGTAAATACGATTTTCACTTCATTATAAACCTCTCAAAAAGTGACATCCTGTCTGCTCGAATATCGTTCATTAATCCAATTGATTCACACGAGAAACCCTCGTTTATTGGACGCATAACCCGGATATGATTCCATCCGAATTTGATTTTGGAACGAGCGAGCGGAAATCGCGTTACCAGCTTCCGGTTGCCGACATTGCGTAGCCATTTCTGGCTGAATTTCGCCATTATTGCGTTAAACGCGATTTCCCTTTTCACCTAACTCGTACCGGATACGCGTATCGTTTAAAATTTAATCGACGTTTAATTTGTTTCGAGAGGATTTTCTCGTCAGGGGCCCAATAACTCTGTGGACATAATAACCAACTTACGATCTATTTTCAAATTATGCCGAAAATAAGTACATATTTGATGCAAATCACTAATTTGGATAATCGGCCCCTTGATATTTCAGCCGTTAGCAACCCCGCACAGCTTGAAAGCATTGTGGGTTTGCTCTCCTCTTGGATGACAGCAACCCCGCATTGCTTGAAAGCATTGTGGGTTTGCCCTCCTCTTAGATGACAGCAAATTTCTGAATGTTGATAATTAGCTTAATCTTATGATACTCTGGTTAAGCGCTACTTTCAAATTTACAAAGAAAATAATTGCATTTTTAACGTTAACAACGACCTTGAGTATGCTGCACCTGGGAATTTCGATGCTAGCAATTTTGCGTTGCTCCAAAGCATTGAGAGATTGCCCACCTGTCGGATGAACGGGGTTTTTAGATGATTCAATTAAATTCAACTCAGTACCCTACTGTCAGTAATTTAATACCATGTGGTAGGGGGGTGTAGTCCATCAACCCAAATTAATATTCGGTGGATACCACCGAGGCATCATTGTCAAATTGAATTTCTCGAAGTTTAAGGCCATCCTTTGGAAGAGAATTTCAACGTCGAATGGCATGCAGAAAGTAAGACCAATAGTAAGAATTATCCGTATGGGCATGCA
>JAQGAF010003606.1:0-16931 GCA_034687865.1 Kryphioiulus occultus
AATTCAACTCAGTACCCTGCAGTCAGCACAGATGTGCCATGTGGCAGGGGGGTGTAATCCATCAACCCAATTTAACTGACGAATGTCGCAGTAGGGTGGGCACCACCAACATCATTGTTGAAATGACTGTCACGAACCTTACTGCTATCCTTTGGAGGATAAATTCATTAATACCACAAAATTTCCTTCTTCCTGAACGTCTTTTTTAAAAATTCCTAGGTTGTCAGAAGAATTTTTACATGTCCATGGAAATCATCTAATGTAGGAATATACAAAGTTATCAGAGTTAAAACTACTTTACAATAGCATTAGTTTGTAATATTGAAAAGAAAGTGGCATTATTGCCAAAGAAGAGAGTTGGTTCAAATTTGTGGAAATACCACTTGCATACTGACAAAATGTCATTCAAAGCAAGAATTAGAATGCAGTTATCCATAAGTTGTTATTAATAGCCGGTATTTATAGCCACTGTACATATACAGGACTTTATTATAAGTTTTATGAATTTAAATGCGAAATGAAAATGTAATTGTTATATTAGCATTGATGGAAATAAAACTATTATTCAATGTTTATTACACTTAGCTTTGGTTTATCAAAGGTTATTTGTCTCATTTAATCAACACAAAACAGCATGGCTATTCAACATAACTGTTAGTGGACGACATCTTTTCAACGTTGATAAAATTGGTTCAATCTACATTCCAGTGTTACTAGGGTACTCACCATTATTGTTCCTCTTATTTATGTACACTCTTAATTTTCAAAACGTCAAAAAGTATCTTAAATTTTGATTCACAACTTATATTAACATGCATGAGTGAATCTGGCAACTTGTTTCTCTCTAGCATCTTGTTTTGAGTTATAGTCCTGCATAATTGTAGTGGTCTAACCTTTCAAGTTCCATTTCAAAATAAGGCACCAACAAAATAAGATACTGTGTTTGCCTTTTATGTTGAAAAAGAAGATGGTGAAAAAAAATTGCATAATAAAAGAAGTCACATTTGTGAAAAGATGCTGTATTTTTCAATATATAAACATACTTTTTGAATTATACATTTAATTAAATTTTAAACCTGCAATTGTTAATTTAATACTTATTTCTTTATACAAAAAGAAGGATAGGTGAATAAATCTTTCATTTTATGGACATTTAACAAATTGTTAATGTGGGTAAGCTGTACAAAAAAGAATTCTAGTGAGGTTCGTAGCAAATGTTTGCATGTGAAAATTTCTTGGATAAAGGAACAGCATTGATACCAATTTCAGAACACTGACACAATAGGTATGTTCAATTCTCCATACATGTAAAAACTTCATTAGGCACAAGCTGTACAACTACAACTTTTGATAAATTGCTTGCCCAGTTAATTTTACCTTGTCTCCTGCACATACATGTATAAAGTGTGTGTGTGTGTGTACAGAATCAGGTATAGCAAGCTGAAATAGGAATTTTAGGGATTCCATTCACAAAGAAGTTGCATTGAAAGTCTTTGAATTTTTCAATAACACTTGCAATTTTTTAATCGAGCATGCCTTGCTTAAGGCCGCATACCCCAGTGCTGCCAACATGGTCCAAACCCTGAGTTGAAATGGGCTCAACCAAATAAACTGCTTTAGATACAAGGCTGTTTAGGGGAAGCATCAGGGGATTCCCCTGTTTCTTCCATTAAGCCTACATTTGCACATACTATATAGTCCAACACTGGATATATTGAGCCAATTTCAAAAGAGCAAAATAGGTGGTAAAAAGTCTGTGTTAGGCAACATTTGTAGAAGAAATCAGATTGTCTCCTCCACAAATTTAGAGGATGAGGCTGATTTGCATTATCTCAAAAATGCTCTTCTTCAAGCTATTAAGGACAACTCCACTATTGTGAGGACTACATAAAGCTGTTGTAAGTGCAATTTTAGTTCAGGAATTTTCAAATGTTGGACAAATTCTACAAGTTAAAGACAATACTCAACATGGAATTCAGCCCTTAGCAGATGCTACCAATCAAATTGAATAACAAGAGGATATTCAGCCACCAATGGATTGTGAAATGGTAAGAAGAAAAAATTAATTTCCTAATAAATAGTCACTGACTGGCTTTGTCACTCAGTAGCACAAGAATTATGCATCAGTTTCATAAGCAGAATGTATTAGCAGTTGCTTGATTTTTCCTGACACTCTTTTGGTACAACTGGTACGTGAAATATACAGTATAATTGAGATTTTTATTTTTTGGAAGCCAATAATGTAAACACAGTATTGATTTTTTTGCAAATTATAGCCGTTTATTTTTTAAATGGGAAATCAAACAACACGACCAGAGAAAATAAAATTGTAAATAAAATGATAAAAATTATAACTTTTCTCTTAAAGTGACATATGTTTATTATCTACGGATAAGTTTTTCTTAAATTGCAGTCTGCAACTGTAAAGTAACTATCTGCTTGTATAAGGAACGTTAACTACAGAGAGAAGGTGGCATTTACAAAGAAACCAAAATCAAAGCAGGTAAAATAATGAGAAGAGCAGCTTAACAATTTTAGGCTTATTTGCGATCATGATTTTCATCTCTGGCTGCTTGTAAGTTATTTTCTTGAATAAATGATTTCATTATCCACAATTTTAGGTTGTATTTTGATCTGAAAATAAATTTCCAAGATGGAATTTTAGCATCTTGATTGCAAGATGGTGTTTTAGCCTATTGTTTGCAAGACAGCATTTAAGCATCTTGCTTGCAAGATGGCATTTTAGCATCTTGTTTGCAAGATGGCATTTTAGCATCTTGTTTGCAAGTTGTTTGTAAGCAAGTTGCCATTTATGCAACTCAAAAGTGGGGACAAGAATAAGTTGCCTAATGTGTCTTCGAAGAAGATGGGATTTGTTTAGAGTGTAGCTTTGGTTGATCATAGGTTATTTGTCTCATTTAATCAACGTCAAAGCAGCTTGGCTACTCAACATATATATGTAATACAGACAAGCAACTGGAGTATCTAGAATCCAGCAAGCTTCTGCTGGGTCCTAGACACTGAGCAACAACAGGATTATCCCAACTTTCCTTTGAATATTTGAAAACTATCGGGGAAAGTCAATAGCAACTCTTTAGAAAGTTGCCATGGCCCTCCCCGACGAATAGATTTAAACAATGTCCCGAATATCCGTTAATAATGGACATTTTCGGGTCATTGTAGGTGAGAATAACAGGCCTATATGTTTTTCAAATAGGACGCCTTACGGCTGGGGGCGGGACCTGGCGGCCCTCGCGCGATGGCCGCCATTCCCCGGCCAATCCCGTGACCTGTTATAAAAGTAGCCCCCCAGGCCACGGATATCGAAGGTAACTGATTGATTTTTCTATTTTCACAGCGTGTGAAGCGTATTAAAGCGCATCAACGCGCCTCAAGAATCATTGAATCAACGTTCGTATTAGATGAGTCGTCAGATTTAGAAAAAAATATTTCAGAAATTTTTACAACGATTTAAAAACCATTTGCAGGGCACCGCCCCTTGACTTTAATCTTCCAAACACCACCGCTTGAAAGCCGAGATGAAAATGTGACATAAACACTGATATCATGCATGACAGAAAAGTTGGAGTTGATTTTTTCCGTTTGACTTTGGTACTGGATTGACCATGCATTACCTTTCCCCGTTCCAAATCATGGCTGATACACTTGGAGGGCAACTATTTGTTATCCTTGGAAAATACATTTTGGGCTTGTTGTTTATTAAACCCATATCATTGTCTCTTCCGTCTTTAATGTTCGAAATTGTTCATTGCTCGAAATGCTGCACAGCTGCAGAACACGTCCCTGGCATGACATTGGATATTTTGCACCCCACAAATGGCGCACCCGTGGAAGTTTATCATTTTCTCAATAGCTGATATAAAATGTCATGGCTTCCAGTTTCGATATGTGAAGGTTTGCCAGATAAAACTGATAAGCATATCCCTCGGACATCTACATTGAGATTACTAGTAGCATATAAAGCCTATCTTGAAGGTACATAAGCACCTTTGTACTACGAAGAGTCAATTTCATGATCAATTCGTGTAAATGATTTATTCAGCAACAATTATGCAAAAGAAATGCTATCAAAGTGAAGTACATTTAGGAGAATCAGAATACATATGTCCGTCATACATGTATATGGGATTCAAAACATATGGACAATGACTGATAACTCGTTGATACGTCGTTGATGGGTGAGCCTAGCTATAATTAATCTGAATTGAGATAATTTCAAAATGTATTATAGTATAGGGTGAGGCAAAAACAATTAGACGATTTAAATTTGGGTACTGCTTCAACATTTTAGTAGGTGGCTAGTCAAAACACCAATGTGTAGCGATGCTTCATACAGGCCCTGCTTCAAAGCATTTTCTTTATGGTGCAAACGATGCGTTCATTAGGGCTTCTAGTACCCTAGTTTTCTGAAACTAGCTGCTACCAATTAGCCAGTTACAGGAACGTCAGATCAAGGTGGAAAAGAATTAATTAAACCACTTTTTTCTCACCATTTGTAATGTACGTGAAATTAAAGTCATGTCTAACTTTCCCACCCTCATAATTCGTTACATTAACTGATGTTGCAGAAGCAACAAATTTAAATCGGCTACTTATTTCTGTCTCAACGTGGAAATTTTCAAATTCTCATTATTATTATTAATCTTGGAAACTCCTTAGACGAACATTTTGAAAACATTTACAAACATGTTTTCAGAAATAATGTTATAAGGAACACTAAAGGAAGTTTTTGTTTGAAAAACGAAATCACCAATGACGTAATGAGCGAAATATTTTCGAAAACAAGAGAACAAATGATGGGTTTAGGAGGGTTTAGTAAAACAGCGCTACAAAAGATAAATTTTAGCAATACTTCTGTAAGGCATTTCCAAAAAAGATTAATGGTGACAGGTACTCCCACAAGGCTCTGACTGCGCACCGGCCGCACCCTCGAGGTCTGTGCCCTAGGCGGCTGCCTAGTTCGCCTCTATGGTGGAGCCTGCCCTGATCGAGTACATACGTATAGGTAGCGCTGAAAATCATGGTACTGTGACGTCTTCTGCGAGGAGGGCGCCAAAGTGACAATATTATGCAAAATGACAATGATCTTAGAAACAAGGCGTTCTAAAATACAGGGACAATTTCGAACTATGTAAATATTTATTTGAGAATTTTTAACCAGGAATACATTATATAAAATTTTCTTGGAAATACAGAAAGAATTGTTCGCAATTAAATTACACAAACATTAGGATCGTTCGTGTTAAAAACTTATAATTTTGAAGCTGTTTTAGTGATGCAATATTTCATTCCTTTTTGTTTAGATCAGCTGTTTTGCCAGGGATCAGGTGACGGTGATATCATACGTTAAGGACAGTAGATTGTGGTGCAAAGGTAAATTAGAGCGTTGATTGGTAATCAGATGTCGCAACTTGCTCTGCAGGCATTAATTTCAGAAAATTGTAAACTCTTTTCAATTAACAGTAGCATGGAAAATAAAGTAATTTGGCCAATCTCAATGGAATCATAACAATGGATAACATTCTTAAAATTTGTCACATCGATGACTCCGAAGACAGTTTGGAGCTTGTTACTTCAAACCAATTGTGCGCTCAAAACTTTGCTGGTGGCACTCAAGATGAAGACATTATCATCGCAATTCAATCAAATGCCATTCAAATCTTGAAAAATTTACTAAACTTGTCACCGAGGTGGCTATTGGACCACTCCCAACTCCCACTGCGATTACTGGATATTTTGGTTCCAAAATTGCGTCAAAAGTTTCAAATCCAGGAACTGTTATCATTAAATATGCATGTTTTCCTGGAGGCTGCATTTGGTCTTCAACATTTGTTTGCCAGCATGACACGTCTATCGAGGAGTTTTACAACAGAAAAAGAACTTTTAGTTGCCATTTGTACATCTTTGGAAACTTTCGAGGAATATGCCAGTTATTTTCTCGTCGAGAAAGGATTAACACAACATCGATTGAACCTGGTATTCTTTTCTTTGATTGCCGAGAAGTATGAACAGTGGAAAGAAATTCATGTTAACCAGCAAGACTGCTATGAAATTAGTCAAAAAACCCTGAAGGCGATTCAACTGCAATTAACTAAACTTTTGTTCCCCCTTCACGAGTACAACAAAATTTTCTCAACAATCGACAAAATTAGACAAGCAACACTGGAGTTCTTGAAGACCAGCAATTGTCCTATCAGCTGTTGGGAAACGTACCAGAGTAGCATTCATCAAAGGGATGAAATAAACGTGATATATCTGAAAAGTCGATTTGGAAGGACACAATGTAATCTAGTGAATGCCCTTTCGACAGCATTTGCAGAGGCAAGTTCAAGTGACCAGAAGGAGAGAAATGACAAAGTGGTAAATATTTCTCAAGCAAAAGCCAACATCAACCAACCTTATCTGATAATGAAAGATATTTACGCATTGGAACGAATTTTGCACTACATTAATCTCGCATTGCCGGTGGCCCTCCACAGGCAGGACATGTCCTATATTGATCAATTGGTTCTTGAAAGAGCACTGCAAGTCACTGGAGAATATATGAAGCACACTGACGAGACACCCAATTTATCAGAGGAAATACAAATGAAACTAAAGGTTGCAGGAGTGAAAGTCAGGCTTCTAACAGAAGTGCGAGATGTGCTCTCGCACTACACCACCAAGCAAGTTTTTTCAGAAGGCAATGAAAATGAGGCGATTTTGCTGAAGAACGTTCACAAAGATCTGCAGAAGGTTGAAAGAGTCATTTTGAAAATTTTAAGACAGGTTAAAATCAGACAAATTCAAACGCTTCTTAGCACAGATGAAGTAATTCCAGATAACAAAACGGGCCTAGTTTGTGGACAAATAAAGCAAATGCTAGAAGATATTAAAGGGGCCATGTCGAAACAAAATATTAAAGCATCCTTTGAA
Organism: Kryphioiulus occultus; assembly: GCA_034687865.1. Lineage (NCBI taxonomy): Eukaryota > Metazoa > Arthropoda > Diplopoda > Julida > Julidae > Kryphioiulus > Kryphioiulus occultus. The sequence continues at coordinate 6,937 of JAQGAF010003606.1, forward strand.
ATGTTGATGGACATTTTAAAAAATCGTGCCCTCTTAATACACGGTGATGTCGAGAGAGTGATTCAGCAGATTTTATTTGTCATTCTTCCAGACATTATTCAAGAGAGTCTAAAATTGCAAAACGAAAAACTGGTGCCAAAATCGGAAATTTCTACCAAATATAATGACGAAAATTTCGGAATTGACTATTATGAATGGACTGAGTGCAAATCAGTTGTCAGTGAAATATCCAGTCTCAAAAATATTCAGCAGTTCAGAAATTCAAAATTGTCAGGTAATTTAAAGGACATGGATTTACATGGTCTCAATTTGGCAGACATCTTCGTTATGATAATCTTGGAAAATGCACTTGCAAAGAGTGAATTTAAAGCAGCGTTCCGAAAACTAAAATTTGGATTTGGTGCTGATTTGGACACTGTTAAACTGAAGGAAAAACATAATTCATCAAACACTTTCTTTCTATACTCATTGAGTGAAATTTTGCGAAGAAAGTTTGACGATCAACTAAACAATTTTTTGAATAAATGTCTCACTGAGGATGATTCAAATGACTTGGTGAAATTAATGAAAATTAAAGACATGGAAAAGCAGGATTTCCAGAATCTGATCCATGAATTTCGAGTCCAAACTGCAAGGATCACAAAACCTACGCGATTAATCGATGACATTTTAAAGAGAGTACTAGATACTATTTCAAAAGTGGTAGTCAATTCCTCAGAAGAGGGCCTTACAGAAGAATGCTTCCAAAAGCTAATGGTCGAGGTAGAAAATAAAAAAGGAACACGCACCGCAAAATTAAAACTAGCAATTTTATGTGTTGGAATAAGTAAAGTTACTCAGGCAGATTTTAAAGGTCTTATTAACAAATTACATTGCAACATAAAGGAGAAAGAATGGGAGGCGTGTTACAAAAACCGGAGGAAGTGCAAAACGACTCTGTCAAGGGCAGTGGACGATCCCTATGACAAACTTGTAAATGCAATGGAAAAGGGACTTGATTTAAATGGCATGAAACACTGCTACATGACTTTTGCACAAAGCTTGAAAATCGAGCCACAAAATGTGAAAACCATTTTTGAGCAAACAACTCTGAATGTCATCAACGAAATTTTTGAAGAAAACTTTGAAAAACTATTTACCGATACACTTGATATGACCAGAAAACTGCGACAAGAAGTCAGTAAATTTGATGATAGTGGTCAAATGGATGGTATGCTGCAGTATAAAACTGATGAACATCTTAAGGCTGCTTTAGAAATGGCGATTTTGAAAGTCTTAAATGCCATATGCATAATTGACACGGAGAATGTGTGCAAAAAACTGGAAAAATTGATGCACGTATCAGCCGGGCGTCTATTGGGGAACACTTTCAATTACTTTCCTTTGCGAAATTACCTAGCACATGGGGATGCCATGATCGACTTGCGAAATGCAAACAGCATGCTAAACTACCTCAGGGTATTTTCGGACATTTTAGTTGAAAACGGCAGTGCATTTATAGCCATTAAGACAATTATGAGTGACCTCAAAAACTGCTCGTTCCTACTAACAATCCTCATGGACCAAAACCTAATTCACATCGTCGTGCAAAACCCAAAACTATACGGGAAGGAAATTGAGTTAATCGTACAATCGGAATATTGGAAAAACTGCCAATGGAGAGCCGATTTAATAAACATGCTAAGACAAGACGAGTTTCCCAAAAATGCAGAATCAGTTAATAGTTTAAGGCCATCAGACGGTTTTGAAATCATTTTTCGAGAATTGTGCAATGCAGTAAGCTTTGGAGATTTCGCAGGCACGCAATTCTTCCTGAATCACTGCAACTTCAATCATGTTGTAAACGATGGTAAACTGAATCTCTTGCATTTTGCTGCTGAAAATGGAAATGTGGATATCATTCGTTTCTTACTGAAGCAAGGATATAGTGTTAACATTGCCAATGAAGCAGATTTTACCCCATTGCATTTTGCTGTTTTAAACCAGAACACTGAAGCAGCGAGATGCTTGCTGATCCACCAAGCAGATGTCAAAGCAAGCGATAGCAATGGATATACCCCGTTGCACATCGCTGCATTCTCAGGTGATGTGGACATGATCAATCTGTTGATCGAGCATGGGTCAAATGTGCATGATGTCAGCAAGCTCAAACAAACTCCCCTGCTACTGGTTATTCGGAGTGGCCATGCTGATGCCACTGATGCCCTAATTGCTGCTGGTGCTGCGAAGGATGTGCCTAAAGAATATCTGAACAGGCTCGCTTGTTCAGCAGCGGATGGAGGCCATGGTCAAATTGTGCTAGCACTCATCAACATGGGTGTCAAGATGGACTGTCATATCGACAATCAAAGAACACCACTTCACCAAGCATCAGAAAAAGGACATTTGAACGTGGTCAGTATGATGATCGACAATGATGCCAACGTCTGCGTAAGAGATATAGATGCCGTCACTCCATTACACCTGGCTCGTAGCGCACGCATTGCCAAAAAGCTGATATATTCAGGTGCCGATGTAAATTGCTCCAGCAATTTTGTAACTCCCCTTCACACTGCTGCCCGGAACAATTATTACGAGGTGATTGAAGTCTTGCTTGAACAGGGCGCCGACATAGAAGCGCGCACAAGTTATAACTTTTTGGCCACTCACATTGCAGCAGCTAATGGACATGTTGATGTCATGAAATTGCTAATAGAAGCAGGAGCCAGTGTCAATGCTACGGCTTCCATCAACACCACCTCTAGATCGAGATTGGTGACGCCAATATATCTCGCATGCAGATTCGGGCATTCGGATTTGGTCGCTTTGTTGCTGAGTCACAATGCCAATGCTGAATACATCAGTCACGAAATTGTCAGATCTCCCCAAACTCAAGAGGAAGTCAAGTACTACTTTCATTGGCCATTACAGGTGGCAATTGTGAATCAGAAATTTGACATAGTTAACTCTTTGTTGGAGCACGGGGTCAACTTGGCCATAGTAGATGAAAACAATGAAATTGTACTGCATTATGCCTGCTACTATGGCTACCTAAATATAGTCAAAATGCTTCTCGAAAGAAGTGCTGATGTCAATGCAGTTACCAAAGACAACATGACACCTATTTACTATGCCGCAATTTCCGACTCTCACGACATTATCCAGCTTCTGATTGATCAAGGGGCTGATCTCAATCACAAATTTAAAGGAGAATATGATGGAGACACGATACTTCACTTTGCAGTGAGTCACGGGCATGTCAGAGTTGTGGATGTGCTGCTGAAAAATGGATACAACATCGATGCAGAAGGTGAACTGAAACAAACAGCACTTCATTTGATATGCCAAAAAAAACCTGAAGGTGAACAAGAATCTGATTTAGCATCCAGTCACAAAATCTTGCGATTTCTGCTCGAGCATAAAGCTGATGTCAATGCCATTGATTTGTACAACAATACACCTCTGCATTTGGCAGTCAGGAAATGTGACATCTATACAGTCAAGCTCTTGCTAACGTTTGGGGCTAATATTCATCGAGAAAATTTGTTTAAAATCACTCCTCTGCAATCAGCAGAACAAGAACATCATGATGAATGCTACACCCTAATGAAAAGTTTTTGCAATGAAATATCAAGTGAGAGGAAAGTTAACATTTCAGAGCATGTCCACAATGAAATGACATCATGTGGAGAGATCATTAACAGTACTAAATCATTCTTAAATTCTGCAAAGCCAAGGGTTGTAGAACTTTGTAAAGAGATTGTTATGGGTGATGATTTGACATCTGTGCGAGAGATATTAGCAGATGAAACAACTTTGAATGCAAATCTAAATGAATATCAATTACAGCACATTTGCGTATTACGAAACAAATTTGAATTCCTGAATGAATTATTGAAGCACGGTTTAAACATTGACCATTTTAATAATGAAGGATTAACTTCATTGCATTTGGCAACTCAAACAAAGAACCGAGAAGCAGTAGACAGTTTATTGAAATTAGGAGCTAATGTTAATACTCTGACATTAAAATCGATGCAATCGGCTTTGCATTTGGCGGTTAAAAATGAAGATCTAGATATTTTGGAACAATTGTTGAAATGCGATGAAGTCGTCATTGACCATATGGACTCGAATTGCGAAACACCATTAATTTTAGCTTGCCGAGCTGGTCTTATAGATATAGTACGCTCATTAGTCATCCATAGCACAAACATAAATTGGGAGGATGGTGAACATGATGGTCCAATTCATGTGGCGGTTAAAAATAATCACACTGCAATTGTCGAGCTGCTTTTGGCCAATGGTGCCAACGCTCAGGCTGCAGGAAAAAGGGCCAATCACCCTCTCCACTACAGTATGAAAATTGAAACAAAGGCCATTTCGAAGATGCTAGTTCATCATGGTGCTGATGTCAATTGTGTTAACAGTGACAATTTTACACCCTTACATGTAGCAACAATAGAATGCAATTTAGAGGCCATCGAATTCCTGCTTAGCAAAGGGGCCAAAGTTGATGGCATTAAAGCAAATATGGACACTCCATTGCATTTGGCTGTTGATAATGGGCAATGGGCTATAATTGAAGATTTCATAAAAAACAATGCAAATGTAAATGCACAAAATGAGCAACAGCAAACACCCCTCCATCTGGCAGCGATCAAAGGTGATTATGCCATGGTGAAGTGTCTTCTTGACCATGTCGCTAACATTGAAAGTTTTGATCAATGCAAAAGGACACCTTTATTTCTGGCTTGCCAAGAAGGTTACTACGGTGTAGTCCAGCTGTTAACAAAAAATGGCGCTTGCGTAAATACAACACGTGAGGACGAATGGGCCGTAATTCATGCTGCTGTGCAAACATCCGATGTGGCAATAGTGGAAGAAGTGTTGAAACGCGGCGGCCATGTTGACTGTGTGGACAAAAATGGCTGGACACCTTTGCATGTGGCGGTCAGCAATGACTCTCTTAATATTGTCAAGCTATTAATCGAACATGAAGCAAAGATTAACTTGGGTGATAATGTCGGAGATTACCCACTTCATGTCTCTTGCAAATCTGGCAACTTTGAAATTTCAGCAATGTTAATTAAGGCTGGAGCCGATGTTAACTGCAACAATGATAAAGGTATTACTCCACTGTTTGAAGCAATCCAAAATGAAAGAGAAAATTGCGTGCAACTTTTATTTGAAAACAACGCTTTCTCAGATTCCATTGCACCCAGCGGAATGCGAATTAGCGCTCTTGAAGCAGCGATCGTGCACAAGAATGCATTGGCTGTCAAAAGATTGATTCTAAATGGTGCTGACATAAACTTGACAGTGGATGGAAACAGTTTCTTACACAATGCTGCTTGTTTGGGCAATGTTGAAATTATTGACATATTTCTATATCACGGATTAGATGTTGATATAAGAACCAATGACGATGTCACCCCGTTGCATTGTGCTGTTAAATATGGGCAAGTGTCCTGCATCAACTCTCTGCTTGTTGCTGGGGCAAACATTGATGCAGTCACTAGAAATTCCTGCGACACGGCATTATCAATGGCGCTGTCCTTAGGAAAGAGAGAAATAGCCGCAATACTCATAGAACATGGTGCCAATGTGAATAAATGTGACAACAATAAATCGACGGCATTGCATTTTGCTGCAGAAAAAGGATATGCAGACATCATTCAACTGTTGTTGAACAAAGGAGCCAAAGTGAACCAACATGGCGACTTAGGGTTCACAGCTTTGCATTATGCTGTTATTAATGGACATCTAGATTCCATGAAAACATTACTCCAACATGATTCATCACAAACCAATCCTTGCATTGATAATATAACAAATGAAAATGCCACGGCTCTTTTAATAGCCATCACGAAAGGATTTGCTGAAATTGCCATTGAATTAATAGAGATGGGTGCCAATGTCAACTTGTCATTTGAGGATGGCCATTCCCCATTAATGGCTACAATAACAAAAAAATTATGGAATGTAATGCATCGTTTGATCAAGAGTGGCGCCGATGTTAATACCATGAACAGTGATATGCATCGAGCACTTCATTATGCGATCGGTGAAAGCAATCTGGAAATTGTGAAATATTTGTACGAAAATGGTGCAGACATTCGAGTGAAACTAGGAAATGGTGGTTCACTATTGCACTTTGCTGCTTATCATGGTAATGCTGAAATCATACGATTCATTTTAACAATGGGGCTGGACGTAAATGCGACCAACAACAATATGAAGACTCCTTTGCATATCGCTGCCCACCAAGGTTGCTCTGAAGCAGTGAATGTTTTGCTCGAAAATGGAGCCAATGTCAACGCCATTGATGAGTCCATCAGGACTCCGCTACATCTGGCAGTCATTAGAGGGCGTGAACATTCCTTTGAGAAAGAATACCATTTCATTGCTAAAGCCTTGATAATGAAAGGAGCCAATGTTGATTTGACTGACCAGCACGGGGAAACTGCCCTCCATGCTAGTGCAAGGGGTAACATGCAGGCCATGAAGTTAATCTTGGAAAATTTGCCAAATGAAAGTGCAGTTGGCATAGAAATCAATACCAAAAACCAGAAGGGCAATTCTCCTCTGATCAATGCTGCTGAATGTAAGAATTTAGAAATTGCCGAATTTTTGCTTATGATAGGTGCTGATGTCAATGCCAGCAATAATAACAATCGGTCTGCACTGCACTGGGCCGCTGATTTGGGTTTGACCAACTTAGTTAAAATCTTGTTGGAATATGGAGCCGATGTGAATTTAAAAAATGATACAGGATCTACTGCTATTTACTTATCTGTCAGCAAAGGCCATTTTGAAGTTGTTCAAGTATTGCTACAAAACGGTGCCAATGCAATTGAAAGTAACGGCCATGACACTGTCCTGCATGCAGCCACAATAAGTGAAAATACATCTATTCTCAAATTGATTTTAGATATGTTAAAAAGTAGATCTAACTTTGATGAACATCTCAATTTTCCAGATCAGGAAGGAGACACCCCATTAATGTGGTGTGCAGCTAAAGGATGTTTAGAAGCAGCAAACATATTATTACAATACGGAGCCAAAGTAGATGTCAAGAATAGCGAAGGGATATGTGCAATAGACTGGGCCATCATAAACGGACACAGTGACGTCTATAATCTACTGTTACTGTTTGTTTAATAAACAGTAACAATATAGATTATAGACATCACATGTACGTGTCTGTTTTTGTCATGGTTGAATGCGCAGGGTTGGGACAATGGGGGTTTGCAAGCTGGGCCCCGGGATTGACAAACAAGACATCCTGAACAAGACTAGCAGAGTCCACTGAATTTGATATGCCAAATTCCATTACTTTTCTAGGACTTTTCATGGATAAAAAATGTCAATGTCTTTATTAGAATAGCAGGTCGTTCCACTTTTATCTCATCACTAAATAGTGATTTTGAAGCAACCTTTACTTCTGTGATGACATCATCACTAGTCAAAAAATTGGATGACAAATTATGACTTTTTCATCAGCAAAACAGTGGTTCTCAAACTTTTGATCATGACACACTTTTGAATATGACTGAATTTTTCTTCCTACTTAGAATAGGCCTATTGAGTGGCAGTAGCAAAAGTGCTACAAAAAATAGACCTCAACTTTTCTAAAAAAATATTCCTTAAACAATTTTATGATCTTGTACACTGCTTTGTGAAAGGCCATTTTAAAAAAATGGATTTTCCCAAAATCATATATACATGTAGATGAAAACAATTAATGAACATCTGTTCATTAATTGTTCATTGTAAACATAAACTGTAAGTCTAAATAAATTCAATATAATGCATGATATGTTATGAATTTGAATGAGGAGTTCATTCACATAAAAAACTGGGTTTACTTTCAACATTTTACCTGTATTTCCCCAATGTTCATCATGACTTTTTAAAAGTCATTACCAGTATATTGTACTGTAAAACTGTCAAAATTGCAGCCTTTATTTGTAAATAAAATAAGTTTTCCTTGTTAAATCAATCAAAGTCTAACACCACCGCCAAGGGACATGTCATCCACCCGTTAATTTTGCATAGAGGGGGAGTACGCCCCCTTAAGGATTTGTGAGCAAAGGGATCCACGCATCTCTCATCAGAAGGAGCCGCCATACATGGTAAAGCATGATCCAGAAGTTCCGCCTCCACAATTTGCCCCCGGCCAGAATGTTCGCCCCTCGATATTTTTTTCTTTTACATATTGTTGTACTCCAGCACCCAAAACTTTTGGTCCATAAAATATCAATCATAGGAGAAAAAGCTCAATCCCCATACCATTGAATGCATTCCAAAAAGTGCAATCAGCAATCCGAATCCAATCATGGAGTGGAATCGGATGGATAGGCTTTACAATCATCAGTGCCATCAGATGGCAGAAGTTGATGACACTTACACCATCTTATTGGAATGGGGATTGCAATCAATGTAGGGGGTTAAGTAAATTTAAATTACATTCTGATTGCATGCTGATTGTATACTCTAAATACATTCTGATGCCACGCCTATATATGCTCAAGTACAAAAACCAGTTAACACTTTTTCTCAAATACAATCCTTACATTGGAGGGGTTTGATCCTGGTTCCTATAGGGCTTGGCAGGGGATACTATCCACTGAGCTATCTGGTACTCCAATCATTAGTCTTAATTTTTACATGATTCCTAACTCCCGTAGTTAGTAAATATGCTGTCACAGTTGCCACCAACTGTCTCTGACGTCAACAACTGTCACGGACTTAGCCAACCGTCTCTGGGGGCGTCGCCAACTGTCACATGAGTCGCCAACATTGTTAAATTTCTCAAGCGTCGTTAACTGTCTAGCGCAAGAATTTACAAGGCTTAGGTCACCTGGAAGTGGAAATAGTCAAATTTAACTATAAATCAAATTTACTAATCAATGGTTTTATTAACATTTTTATTCATTCAAACTTCAAGTGGGCAATAATAAGAAATATGATAAGTAAAACATTTCTGATATTTGTTGTGTAGCATCTCATGAGATTTGCTTAATTGACAACACACTGACTATGCAGATTTTATAGCTTATTGATATCTTTTATTTAACTTTTTTTTACAAAAAAGCCCCATTCGATCTGTCAAGTAATAAGCACTCCCAACATTCAATATTTTTGTAAGCAATTAAAATTGGCATGCTCATAGGATAAATACTCATGTAGGATAAATATATCATTGATGATTCAAATTCAAATCGAATTTGCAAAATTTCCAGTTGCTAAGACCTACATTGGAGTATTGATCAAGTATTGAGCATTTTGTGTAATAAGTCAATTTGTGTATGTCACAATTACGATACTTCTACTTTACATTAATATTTATAAATCTAAATAAGCTATAAAAATCGCAGATACTTCTATAATTTTTTGAAATTCACAACGCAACGTATCGATTCATTGTGTTGTGAATTTTGCAAATCACACGTGGCGTTAGGGTTTGTGCAAGAGGATTTGTGCATTTGAGACGAGCAACTCAGAAAGGGAAAAGAAGAGCTTGGTGGTCAGGTAGGGTCTCCTGTCTCGATGGGACTCCTTAAAGGAAGTGACGTTCATATAGACGGAAAGGCGCTATTGGTATGCCTCACCTTTGTTTATTGTCGTCCTAGAGCAAAGATGTCCCTTCGATGTCCGCGTCGAGATGTCCGCGTCGATGAAATCAAGAGCAGATTGACCTGAAAACCGGAGAAATCTCTATACTTCTGAAGGAGATCTGGAGCAGGAAGTGTTCGGGTGAGTGAAGAAGTAAATTTTCAAAATAATCTTGCGTGAAATCGTTTTGAATGAAAAATGGAACGTATAAGTTGATAAACTGTCTTTGTGTTGCACCTGGGGGTGATCTTTTCTGGGTCTGTGGGGTGGGCCTAGTGTTATATCCCCCCACATTTTTGAGACAAAGCATTGGTGGATTTTATGGAAAATACTGTAGAAATTAATCCACTGACAGGATTTTAACTAATAACATTAAAACTGGTTAAACTAATTTT
>JAQGAF010003607.1:0-16930 GCA_034687865.1 Kryphioiulus occultus
AGAGTACAGACTGCAAATTCCAAACGAGTTTCGGTGAGTAATCTCGTTTGAAACGTCCTGTCTGAACGAGGCTTTATACACCAATGTTTTTCATTGGTTTCAAAAATATACCTTTAAAAATACCTGTAATAAATTTACTATGCTATGAAACCCATTTTGTACCTTTTAATTAGCTTTATGACACATTTATAAGTTTCAATTTTATTATGTAAAGTTTACCTATAATAAACTTTGGCAAGTTTTCCCATATGATCTTCTAGGTAGTTTTTGCATCCGAACAGATTAAAGTGATACCTGCGGAAAATACCTTTCTGGTGTCAAACATATACAAAAATGTAAACCTAAAAGCAAATTGAGAAATTCCTGTCACATTTTTGGAAGGGTGAAGTCATGAAAAATCTTGAAATGAAAGTCAGGTCATGGAAAAGTCATGATATTGACATTAGGGTCATGGAATTTTTGTTCTTGTTTCATTTACTGGACATATTGAACTGTTAGATTCCATCAATGGAATTGCTCTTTTATTGCCACATACCAAGTTCCTGTCCTATGGTGCCATTTACGAGTAAGAGCTTGTAAGTGTGCACTTTGACTTTGACCTTCAAGAAATGGGCAGATGGTACTTTTTTAATTAATAAAACGGAAACGTTATAGAGCTAACCTCTGAATGGTAAGATGGTATCATAACATACTGTATACCGTCTGAAGACAATCTTTTAACATCCAAAATGTGTTAAAACATCATTGGGAAAGTTCAAATACGTCATCATCTTGTTGGGGTTCAACCAAAGACCGTCATATTTCTTAAAATATAAATTTGGAATAACATCCATCACCTGTCATCCAATTTTGCACAAAAATTTCGCCAACAGCAGTTTTTTCCCTACAAATGTGCTGTTGTGTGACGAAAATCCGCCATTTTGGAAGTCATTTTGATGCATGCAAATTTTGCTTAAGTCGAAATTTGTTCGATCAATGAATTACTGATGCTGGGGATGTTTGGAAATCACCATTTTGTTGTGCATATTCTAACAGGCGTTGACATTTTTAATAAATCGTAGAAATGTATTGAAAAGTCATGGAAATTACAAAATCAAACACACGAGACAGCATGGTTTTTTCTTGTTTTTTTTTCTTCAATTATTAAAAAATGCATGGTTATATATGTCAATGCTATAAATACGACATTTTTGAGAATTTTTTAGGATATCAAAATTGGAAATGAATAAGACCATGAATCTTACTAAGGGCTTCTGTGTATAGCACGTTAGTTGGTTTGTGCATTCAGAGATGGCGCTGTAGTTGCAGTGGATGATAAGAGGATATCTGGTGTGGTTAACCAAAACTATAATCGCTCATTGAGCAATCTGGTAATTTCAAACATGAAACAATTTGTGGCCCAATAAATGATAAGAAAATCAGGTTCTGTTTATTCAATGGTTTGCAATTAAAAATGATTGTAGCAAATTATTCTATGCTGTGTTTATGCCAGCTTGTCGAAGCGCACCTTGAACCCATATACATTCTGCGTGAAAAACTCACAATATTGATTTTGGAAAGCAGGTTTTGGCAGTCTTGACATTATTTTTCAAGGGATTTGCGATATTCTTGTTTTCGTCAGGTTTTTTTCTCTCACTTGATGTAGGCTTTTTCCTTTATTTTGGTTTCACGTGCACATGTATTAATCAGTTTTAACAGTTCGAAAGCATAGACAAGACGTGCGGTATAATTAATTCAAGATTCAGGGCATTTCAAAGTGGAATTGCACAATTTTTGATCAATGATAATGTGAATTTTCATCGTTTACAATGGATTTTTGCGAATTGTTGGGCATGTACAGAACCAGGTATACTGAATGTTTTTGTGCAGTTTATTCAGGGTTCAAAGACGCGAAAAACCTGGAATTGTCGAGGAAATTGGGAAGACATGGAAAAGTCATTGAAAATTAAAAGGTGTGGAAAAGGGATTTATTTTTGAAATAGTTAGGGAAACTTAAAATTTTTAGCAACAATAATGTGAAATTTCATCGTTTTGCAATGGACATTTTTTGCGAATTCTTGGGCATGTATTTTTTTGTACTTATTCATGGTTTCCCAGACCTGGAAGACATGGAAAAATCAGAGAAATTGGGAAGACATGGAAAATCATGGAAATTGGGAAGACATGGAAAAGCCAGGGAAAATGAAAAGATGTGGAAAAATCATGAAAAGGTGATTTATTTTTAAAATAGTCAGGGAAACGTAAATTTTTTGGCAACAATAATGGGAAATTTCATCGTTTTGCAATGGACAGTTTTTTGCGAATTCTTGGGCATGTATTTTTTTGCACTTATTCGTGGTTACCCAGACCTGGAAGACATGGCAAAATCAGGGAAATTGGGAAGACATGGAAAAGTCAGGGAAAATGAAAAGATGTGGAAAAATCAAGAAAAGGTGATTTATTTTTAAAATAGTCAGGGAAACGTCAACTTTTTTGGCAACAATAATGGGAAATTTCATCGTTTTGCAATGGGCAGTTTTTTGCGAATTCTTGGGCATGTATTTTTTTGCGCTTTATTCAGGGTTACCCAGACCTGGAAAATCTGGAATTGTCTGGGAAATTGAAAAGACACGGAAAAGTCAGGGAAAATGTAAAGACATGCAAATTTGAAAGTGATGGAAAAGTCCTGGAAAGGTGATTTATTTTGAAGAAGTCATGAATTAACATATCAATATTACATTGCTTTCATGTACAGCAGCTACTGTAGGCCTACATGTACATGTACAGTATGTTAGTTTACACAAAAGTCGAGAGATGATACACTGTCAGCCTTGCATCTAATGTATAGAAATTTGGAATTTTGTATCTTAAAATTGACTTCATGGATTGAAGGTAAAACAGTAATATTTAATGTAAATGAAATTGAGGCATGGTTGCTAGTCTAGTATACGCCTACATGTACATGTACAGTACATGTATATCAGAATTAATTTCATAGAATAGTTTTATGTACATGTATTTTTTAAACCACTGAAGGTGCTTGATGGTAATGTTCAGTGTACACGAACTTTAGTTGATGGGATGTACATGTACATACATGTACATGAATACATGTATACCTACTGTATTGAACCTCTACATGTACAGTAGGTGCGAAGGTGTAAAGTTTAGAAGGCTTCCATATACAGTAGGCCTACTGTACTTTCAAAAACTGGAAGTCAGATAATTTCAAAATGGGATATTTGGGTGAACCTTGCACGGTGATATTCGTGAAAGAAAACCGACGAAAACATTAATAACATTGAAATATTTTTTCATTGTCTTTCTGTTTCGTTAGTCAACAATAAAAACGTCGAATAATGAATTTTATTGATATTTTCATTGTTATTTGTGGTCGTGATCTACATTACATGTAAATTAGACCAACCGTACTTGTTCGCAACACGAATTCAATATACGAATTCAAAATATACCGATTCTGTGTAACATTTTCTAATGTTTGATTGAGCCAGCCCAATTAGGATATTTATTTCAAGGCCAATAAATGTGAATAGAATTCAAAATTGAAAGTGTGCTAATTCAAACGCAATTACTTCTCGCCCTATTTCGAATTCTTTCCATATTTATGGTTGAACAAAACAATGGACATGTGAAATGACGTCATTCTGGAATGTGGCCTGCATCACGTGACGCTATTTGTGTCAATTTATCAGCCTTTTCCAGCTTTCGTCAGTATTTTGTTTCACTTCCGGTATTGTTTCACAATTTCTGCAAGACCATAAAATATTTGAGCTAATTGGTGCGCTGTCGTGCATGGGAACGTGCAATTTTGTAGTGTTTAAATGTTTACTTAAGTGATGATGCAAATTTCGAGGAAGTTTGTCGTGTTAATCCAAAATGAAGTTTTCTTAATTATCACTTCAATTATGGGTTCAATTTTCGATGTAATGCTAATGCTTGTGACTTGCAAAATATGTAAGTACTGCATCTTCTCCTCTCTTTGAATGATTTGGTTAACCTTGATGTTTTACTTTTAACTGGTTAACAACTGTAATAAGTTGTTCTTGTTAATTGAAGAGAAAAGTCTATGAACATGTACATGTAGGAGCCATCTTTGATAATGACATCACTTTCTAAGGATTGCTGTCTAAATTTTATTTGGTAAATTGTAATGGTTATTGAGGTAACGTTCTTGACACTGGTGTTTGGAAATTTGTTCGTCAACATTTGTTCTTATTAGTTAAGTTACAGTATGTACATGTATAAGTTAGGTTAAGAATAGGTTAGGTTATGGTTAGGTTAAGTAAGGAATTGACTTATGCGAACAACTGTCTGCGACCGAATGTTGGAGAACAAATTTTTAATTAACCCATGACAATAACAAATTCTTGTTAATAACATGCATTCCTAATTTAAGAAAGTTAAACCCAGATTTCCATGTTGTACATGTTTACAGCACCCAAAAATTCGCCTATAGCGTGGGATTCAATTCAAGTGACATTGAAATTAAAAGGACAGGTTGTCTTTGCATCCGAAAAGTCGCGAGACAGCTGCATTTGTCCAGATACAGATGCGCAAGTCTCCATGTCCTGTTGAACTAATTCTAAAATGGTCGACCTCCTAAATCTGTCACATGCATCCTTAGGACTTCGGGTTTATAAGTAAAATATTTTCCCACGTTAACCTAGTTATGAGTTTTGTTGACAAGGGTAATAAACAGGCAGTCTAATGTGAATCTGGTGATAAGCCTTGTGATTGTCCCCTAAATGGGATTTTCATGTAAATTCTGAGAGAAATTCTTCTACGATGTTATTAAGTTTTGCGTAGGTTTCATGCAAACCTTTCTAGTTGGACTTTGTAGTTTTGGGGTACATTACAAAGTACCAAATGAAAATGGTTCACACGAAGGCTATTTGGTAAATGTTTGGCAAATCTTGGAAACCTGGAAATGTAAAGAAGTTTTTAAGTGAGTTTTAAGTTTTACAAGTCAAGGGAATTTTGCAAAATTTTTTCAAAAAATCAGGAGATTTCTCAACTTTTAATTAAAATTACAGTCCAGAAGGCATTTAAATAAAACAGTTGGGTTAAACTTCATCATTTGTCATCAAATTTTGCAAAAAAAAATTGATCATGCCACGTACCTTTGTGGTAAAGGTTTCTGAAAATCACTATTTAGTGATGACGTTAAATCTTGAATGATCCCATATTCTTATAGGATTTGAACATGTTTGTAGTCATGAAAAAGTCATTGAATTTGCAATACCAAATCCAGTAGACACCCTGTGAGTACACCTACATTATTCCTTGTTAAAAATCCAAATTAAAAAGTGCAATAATACTTTGATGTTGGGTGAAGTCCTTATTATACAAATGTAATCATTTTACCATAAATTTTACCTTATATTGGTCGATGGGAAACTAAATGTCAGAGGTAAATAAAAAAATGTAACCTGAGAAACCTGGAAAGTCAGGGAATTTTATACTACAGGGTTCATGTCGTCAGTGAAAGTAAGGGAAATGAAATACGAAGTCAGTGAAAATATTCGAAAAATTTTGAATTTCAATTTTTTGACTTTATGGAATCAAAAAGGTATCCGAAAAGCTGCCAACTTGGAAGTAGAGGCAATTGACCAAAAAGTGTTGCAGTTGCACAGAAAAACCACAAAAATAGTTAATTGTAGTGTTGCAAATAGTTAATTTTACTTACATGTGACATATTTATTTGATAAGTCAGGGAAATTAATCAGATTTGGTCTGTGAAAGTCAGGGAAATTGAGTTGCAAATTTTGCTTTGAACCCTGAATTACAAAAGCTGTGGAAACCCTGTGTTGGGTGTTGCAAATGTTCCAGATATGATTTTACGTACATGTCCGTCTTCCAAAAGGAAAACAAAAGAAGAAAAAATTGCTAAGTCATTTCGTCTTGCAATTCAAGAATTACGATTTTTTAAAAGCTGCATTTAAAACAATGCCCATTACTTTGTAATGGCATTTGCAAACTACCGGATTTCCGTGAAAGTGCATGTCTAACGTTAAAAACCAAGATGGCGTCGCTATGTCTGGAGACTTTACGGATTCTGTCAAGGGCAACGCCACGGGTGGAAACTTGTTTCCTGATGAGGATGAGATGAGAAGGGAAAATCCCAGGATCAAGGTGGCCGTAATTAAAACAGTGCATTAGTCCCCAGGAGGAGTAACGGACAGAATGACAATAAGAGAAATTGTTATTCAAATGCAAAATATCTTTGCAAGAAATCCGGGAGACTTTTCTAAGAACACATCCTTGTGGCTTGGCAGGGCTCCTGGAACTTTGAACATGTTTTTTGGACAGTTGTCAGGACTTAGGTTTTGAGCAATTCATCAGTAGTTCATTATTGGTAGCAACGAAAGTACATCCACCTGGCAAACATATTGCATAACCATTTAAAATTAGTAAAGGTTCTGAAAAAAGTGAAATTTTCGTATAACGACCACTGATGGGACTTAGGGAAATTGGTCGTTCGTGACATGATGATCACACTACCTGGAAATCAGGAAAAATCTGTGAATTTTGCATGACCACATAGTTTTGCATTTGACAAATCTCTGGATTGATGTTAAGTCAGTGAATGTACAGCTGCACAGAAAAAATTATTCTCAGGGTTACCACTGACCTGGAAAACCAGGAAAAGTCAGGGAAGTTTCAACAACCTAAGGGTGTCTACCGGTCTTAGAAGTCATGAAATGACTCAGGTCTTGAAAGTCATGGAAAAGTCATGAAAGTTACATCAGGGTCATGGAAAAGTCATGAAATTTACAACTGGCTCATGAAATTTTTGTCTTTTCATTGTTTTACAAAATACAAATGTGGGTTTGAATTCTTCATTTGTCACTTATTTCCGTAAAATTTTTTGCCTTCGGCATGTTTTTGGCCAAAAATCATGTCACCACAGTGGTAGATGTTTCTGAAAATCACTATTTAGTTACGACATAAAACTTGAACGGCCTCGAATTCTAATAGACATGAACAAATTTTGAAGTCATGGAAAAGTCGTGGAATTTTTCAGGGAAAAGTCCAGGAAATTTCAAAATTTTAGGGAAAAGTCCGGGAAATTTGAAATTGTTAGGGAAAAGTCAGGAAAATTTCAAATTTTCAGAGAAAAGTAGGGAAATGTAAAATTTTCTGGGAAATGTCAGGGAATTTCCAATTTTCAGTGAAAAGTCAGGGAAATTTTTAGGGAAATGAAACATTGAAAATGTCAAGGAATGTCAGGGAAATTAAGAGCAATTTAAAGCAATTTAAAAAAAAGTAACATTCATTATTTCAGAACTTTTTTATGCAAAAATGTCGACTGCATTTATGAATAGAATTTTTTTTTTAAAGTTGCCGCTGCATTCCCTTAATTATTATTTCTCAATATTTCGTTTCTAAAAATGCCTTTTACGATCCTAAATTATTACTACTGCTAAACAAATTTTTGTATGGCAACATTCAGCCCATTTTAATTATTGTTTTAAAAAAAAATGCACCTGCGGCGTTTCTGGTAGTATTAACAAGTTCATAAAATGTCTAAAGTTGGCAGAAATACAGTACTATTGTTGAAATGTTTTTTTTCACAAAAATGTCCCGTTATATTTACTTGACTGTTAATTTCGCTACTAATTATACAAATTCATAACTTGTGATCTAAATCTCCAAATATTGTCGCCTAAGGCGTGTTAAGCTTCGATTCAGGGCTTGAAAATAAATACATGTGCTATTTTGTGGTCTAATAATGAGTGAAATTTCGTGTAAAATGTCAGGAAATTACTGAAAAGTTGTCAGGGAAATAGATTTTGGAATTTGTGTGGGAATCCTGCATGGTTTATCTTTGTGACTGACTGTCTAGATAGCCTGGGAAAGTCAGGGAAATTGGGAAATCGTATGTCTTGAAACTGTTTTAATGATGACGCTGAGTTTTTTTGTGACGCCTTATTGTTCCCAAACTACGCAAATCGCACCCTGACTCAAAACCGAACCAAAACAAACTCGTGTGCACCGAATTTTGATTAGTTCGCCAAGTAACAGGTGCCATGATGACTTTGATGAGCTCTGCTGTGCCTTGTGGCACTTGTTTGTATAACGTGTCATAATCGCCATTTGCACGAGGCAAACAGATGCGGTTCAAGTTCAACCTGGCTTAATTGGCGTTTAATGTTCCTGTTAGTCGAATTGTGCACCAAATGCAGTTCGACCCAAGGACGCCCATGGTAAGCAGAAAACTGGAACACCATCGGTACTGGTACTGTTGGACAGTTATTGACAATGGGATTTCTGTCCCCAGACAAAGCCACAATTAATGGGGCATTAAATCGGCAATGATTTGTGTAATTAACAGCACCTTAGGAATTATATCACTCTGGCTTTCATTCCCCGTTGCGCGTCAAGAAGATGCGATCTGGGCGCCCCCATGGGGTAACCACGTTCCGTTTCAGGGTCGACACCGTCGTGCGTGCCGAAAACACGTTCCAAAAACAAGTTTTTTGGTGTTTTTCAGACTGGCGGGGATGATGGGAATTGTGCGGTTTTAATTAAGCTAAGGAGGGCATCTTGTCTCGAACCATCGAAAGTGAAAGTCACAGAAAATGCGTGAAAAAGGATGGCGGTTGTTGATGTTTGTTGTTTGTCGGTTCTGGAAAATTGGGACAAAGTTCATTTCGGAACGTGTAATTGGTGGTCTGCAATTGTAACGTTAGTAGCTTTTCTTAGAAATTTTGCTTTGGTTGCCGATATTTTTTAATTTTTGGATAACGTGTTAAGTAAGCAACTTGGAGGGAATCCAAAAATGTTAAAAATATCAGCAAACAAAGCAAAATCTCTAAGAAAAACTACTTTTGTAATACTAACGTTACAATTTCAGACCCCCAATTACAAGTTCTGAAATGAACTTTGACCCAGTTTTCCAGGACCGACAAGCAACACACATCAACCACTATCCAGGGTGTCACCTGTCATGGAATGAGATTCGGGTCATGGAAGTCATGGAAAAGTCATGAAATGAGATTCGGGTCATGGAAGTAATGGAAAAATCATGAAATTTGCAACATGATCATCGACTTTTTGACTTTTCATTGATTCATAAAATAAAAATGTGGGTTTAAATTCTTCATTAGTAACCCATTTCCGAAAAAAATGCGTGTTTTTGTCCAATAATCATGTCGCCACAGAGGTAGATAATGTTTCTGAAAATCGCTATTTAGTTATGACATAAAACGTAAACTACTCCATATTCAAATTGACATGGACAATTTTTTGAAGTCATGGAATTTTCAATACCAAATTCTAGCGTTTTCATCTTTCTGGGATATTTGTTGAGGGTTTTTGGTCCTGGAAAATTGGGCCAAAGTTTTTATCAAAAGTTGTAATTAGTTTTTCTTAGAAATTTTGCTTTGTTTGCTGATATTTTTTAAATTGTTTGATAGCCTCTATTTTGATTAATATTTAATAACTTTATGGTATTACTAATTTCTAGCGTTTTCATCTTTCTGGAATTTTTAAAATCCTCTTTCCAACTTTATTTTGGGATTTTGGAGTGGGGAATTAAAATAGCGATGGTGATGTTTCTTGATTCTGGAAAATTAGACGAAAGTTCATATTGGATAGTTATATTTGTTTTACTTATAAATTTAGCCTTAATTTTTTATAGAACTTTGTGAATTGCTGGATAACCTCTAAGTTGTTTAACATTTAGTTATTTATTAAATTCTGGTGTTTTCGTCTTTCTGGAATTTTTAAAATCCAACTTTATTTTAAAATTTTTGGACAGGTAAATCAAAATGGCGGAAAGCGAACTTGCCTGGTGGTGTTTTTAAAGT
Organism: Kryphioiulus occultus; assembly: GCA_034687865.1. Classification (NCBI taxonomy): domain Eukaryota; kingdom Metazoa; phylum Arthropoda; class Diplopoda; order Julida; family Julidae; genus Kryphioiulus; species Kryphioiulus occultus. The sequence continues at coordinate 9,813 of JAQGAF010003607.1, forward strand.
GGCTTTTCTTAGAAATTTTGCTTTATCATATATTTAATAAAATCACGGAGTTTTTATTTGGAAAATGTGCCTTTGTGCAGCTGAAATCCATCATTTTTAACTAATGTTGGTGGAAATTTCATCTCATTCGAATCATTATCGTTTAATGATGATGTTATCATCTTGAACATGATGACGAGTGCTTTAACACTTGTGGTTGACATTTATTTTTAATTTGAATTGATTGGTGGATAATTCCGGGACTTAATCTGGTGTTATGACGTTATCAGAAACTGGTCTGATTGTTTTAGGTTTGAGTTACTGCATAATTGCTGGTTTTAAATAAGTCGCAAATAACGTCACTGATGACGTTTTAAGACGACAATGAGTGGGGGTATTTTCATAGCATTATTATCAGGTCATCTTTTTTAATGTTTCCGAGAATTGTTAAATAGAATCTAACGAACTTCGAATGGATTCATGCATATTTTTTTCAAATTGTTTAGTATTCTGCACCAATTAAAGGTCGTCATTAAAGGAAAATCATTAAACCTTAGACACGATGAGACAATCTCTCGGTCATCGCAGTCAAGTGAAACAGAATTTGAATTGTTCCGTTATTTAATTACTACACAGTTATACAGCGATAAAAATATCGATAAATGGCGTTTGGCTTTGTAGAACATTCCTTAAATAGAAATTAATATACCTGTACATTTTTGCAATGATTTAATCTTGATTTGAAATGTAGCCTAAAAACGAAAATATTTACTACATGTGATAGTAAAATATCATTATTAAATGAATTGTTCAAATTTTTCATCTGAATAAAAATGAGATTAAAAATAAAGTTGTGAGACTTCCAAAAATATATTATTTTGAGGAATACTAATGAATTTGAACAGTAGTTTGTACCTACTAAGTTTCAGTTGATAAATTTTCCTGTTGATAATTTGATTCTTACGTTATATCAAATACATGAACATGTATATACAAACGAAGAACTAATGCTTAACTAACTTGAATTATTATGTTCCGATTTGTTTGATTGGAGAAAAACGAAAAACGCTCTGAGATCTAATTCTGAAAATAACGTTTTGATCATTTGAGTATTGAAGGGTTTGAGTAGTTGACAAATTTACCTTGAATTTACTTTAATTCGAGTGTAATAGGATTTTACATATGTTTTATTATACCTGGAAAGTTTGGAAACAGTAAATTTGTGCCTGAAACTAACGTAACATGTTCCTCGGTCCTCTATTTGATTTAATTGTAAATGTATTTTGTTTAAAATGTTTTTTAATATTATATTAAACTTGATTATGAGCTTAAAATGAATGCAGTACATAATTTCCTTAGTTTGATAAATAGTAATGGATATACTACGACATATTCCCTGCTCTAAATGTGCACAAACTACATACAGTATATTTCAATGTCATTTTTTTGCTTATCCTAACTTTACATAACATATTCTAACTTAAACTAAGCTTTAAATGGAATTTATTTTGCCTGCCCTAACCGCAGGCAATTACTGCTTGCCTATGAGTCGTTAGGAGAAGCCCACTTTGTCGTTGTCTAAGCTGTTGCAAGGCAGAGCAGGGAACATACCGTAATGTGGCCATAATTTCCAAAAAAAGGCAAGCCAAGGATGAAATTTTCGAAAACGTTGGCAAGATTATGCACTGGATAACCACTGGATTCCGTGAATATTTTATTAGCCGCAATCCAACTACACATGCGTGCAAAAAAATCGTCTCACCTGCAAGAATCGGGTAAAAATGTTTTTCTCAAAAACCAAATGTCGGATTTAAAATCGTAAAAATGTGTTTTGTAGACAATTTATTCCTCTTTATAATTCGCCTAGTGTGAAAACGATTTCTGCTGAGTTTCTCTGGAGAATAGCATGCAATTCTAATGTCTACTTTGGGTGTAGTGGTCACTTTATCAAGAAACCATTAATTACAGTAGCACTATGTCTGGATGTGTGTTCAATAAGCTCGGATAATCAAATTGCATTCAGAAACACTTTTATAGCGACAGGGGTACAAGAATGCATATGTCATAAATAATGCAAATTTGGGTTTGCTTTAAGTTCGACATTTTGCGCTTCAAATGTGCATAAGGAATTTTATGCAAATTTGTATGCAAATTAGGCAAATTATAAAGAGGAATAAATTGTCCACAATTTTTCTATTTTAAATCGGACAATTGGTGTTTGGGGCAAACACATTTTTACTCGATTCATGCAGGTGAGTCGATGTTTTTTCACCCAAGTGTAGTATGAAATTGACATTTGTCACATTTTACAAAAATTACACAAATCATGTTTGAAGATGTTAATAACAGGGGACAGTTTTCTGAAAATCTAGAACACAGTAATGGCTCAAGCCCACATTTCCATTAACATTTTTCATATCACGGCCAAACCGCAAAAGGCTGGTCACAACTGGGCAATTTTGGAAAGGTGTTAATTCAGCATCCGATCTCTGTTAATTCTCTATTAATTACTGCCAAGAGGTAATCGTTCGCACGATCGTGCTACATTTCTGGAACTTCTCACATGGCCTTTTCAAGGTGAACTGCGCTGGCAGCTGCTTTTGTTCCCATCACTCACAAGCCAGTGTCAGTGTGAGTGTTGTTGTGGTCGGTCGTCAATCATTGGGAACTGTTCCCAACAGACACACAAGCCTCGATTGAAATTCGTTCTGTTCTTGGATTTTGGGGGTTGTTGAACAGACAGCGAAAGGTCAGCTGTGTGGAAAAATTTCGCTGCAATTTGAAAGTGTGAACAACTGAACAACTGAACAGTTGATGCAAATTGACCACAAGCTCCACAGCTAACAGTGAACTGACATCAGTGATTGCTAGTTGCCCATGGATACACATTTGCAGACAGTGGACAGATGGTGGTGATTGCAATCTCGACATAAAAAGTAAGCAAACATGAGTTCAGTTTTTTCTATTTTAACTGTCAGCTACATGTAGGTGCAGAAACTGTGGTTTCTTGCACTTCCGGTTACAGTAGGGCAAGTGCTGTTGGAACTAAATATAAGTTGAACTGTAAATTAGTTATGCAGTGTGAATTGAGGGTTTTAAGTGTTATCGTCTTGGGTTGGCAAAATGATTACATTGGAATGTCGAAGCATTTGTTTTATAAAAATTTGGATTCACTTTTTTGGAAGCTTTTTTCAGTTTTTTTCAAAGCTGCATTTCCGGTTACAGTTGGGCAAGTGAGGCTGGATGGTTGTTGTAACTCAAGCTACAGAAAGTTTGAATTGGAAATTAGTTATAGTAGACAGAGAAATTTCGTACAAAATGTTACCGTTTGACGTCATTTCCTGTGCCAAAAATGTGTTTTCGGCGAAATGTTAAGAAAAACTACACATTTCGTTCGAAATCTATGCCATGATTTCGTGCGAAATGTGTGCTCGCACGAAATGATCGAAAAAAAAAAAGGTGCGCATGCGTAGAAAACATTGTGATCACGGCAATGGGGACTTTCGTAAACTAAATCCCTATTGATGGTTACTCTTTGCCAATAGGGACTAATAGGGATATAACAGAACTATATGTATGTTCACACATCTTTATTATTGATTTGGGGTATTTTCGTACGAAATTTCCCTAACTGTTTCTACGAAATACGAAAAAGAGCACGTACTTACGAAATGTGATTTCGTTTTCGTATTTATTTTATTTCGTACCGTACGAAATTTCTCCAACTGTCTAATGGTTGTATGTTCACTCTAAGAAAAAACGGTGCCTAACTTGTCGCAAATACTACACCTTTTTAGGTGTTTACAAAGTGTTTTCAAGCACCCATGAAATAACCCTCACAAAAAAATTGAAAGGTATTTTTAAAGGTGCAAGGTAGGTTTCCATTTTTTGTATTTTTTTGGTACCAGAAACGTGTCTCAACAGGTATCAAATATGTGTGATCAGGTGCAAAAACTACCTAGCATAGGTTTCAGATGGATACCTTACAGTGTTCAACATTTTGGAAACCTATTGGCAGCCTTTGAAATACATTGGACATAAAGGAAACCTTTCAACAACCAATAATGATTGTAAGGTTGTAAATTGTGTATACCAATAACCCCTACAAAAATTTGAAATGTATTTTTAAAGTTGCTAGTAATTGCTGGATAAATTTGCAGCACATTAGCAACACTGATGATACATTATGAACATTTGAATAAGATTAATCATGAATGATTACTGTAAAATATACTATACGGTATATGAGATCGCGGCTAGTGTTATCATTCGTTTACTGTTATCGAAATCGCCAAGTCCCGAACGCTCCTATAAAAATAAACAGTAAAATCATACGACCTAACTAATCCTACACCAATCCCCCTGCATTGACCAAGTTCAGGTGTTCCTGGAAACTGTAGATTGGTGTTCTAACACTACCAGTTCTACAACCGATTTTATATTTAGATAAAAAATCTTAATCTTATACTCTGTATATTAAAGCGCTTCTTCTTCTACATAACATTATATCTGTTATATCTATGAGGGCCATGGTACTACAAAGATTCAGCTCCGTCATAGGCAATGTGAGAAGGCGAGCTTCTCCTTATTGCTTCTAGGTTGGCAGTGATTGCCCAAGTCTGCGCAACTAAATAAATTATAACCAAATTTGCAAATTAAAGGCATACAAAAATGGATATATGGACAGAGATGTAGGGCAGGTGCCGTTCTTGTATAGACAATTAGGGTTGTGATTGGAATATTGTGTGCTCATTGTATCCCACATTGTGGTCCTGTCCCACTGCGAGGAGTTGAACACAGCAAATAAAACATTCGGCGAATTTCAAGTTTTCAGCAATTTTCCGAAACTACATTCTGACTACACTCATGCAACCATGCATGTGAACTTACCAAGTCCCATGATCGATCCAGATTCATTATTTGTATTTTCGCTGGAAAACCGCCACAGTGATGAATACTTTCGTAGTACGCAACAGCGAGAACTGCACTATCGTTTTTCATGACTCTTGACCTTTAAACTGACCGATAAAACTTGACCTTCTTGAAATAACAACGCAACTTAACGAAAATCAAAACAGCGCAAAATTCGAACGTAGAATTTGACAGTTGGCATCTTCTGGCTGAAGCGCCGTCGTTCAAGACGAGGGCAATCCATACCGCCTCTGATACGAGGGCATTCCATTTCGTCTCTGCTAATGGAAAGTTCTCGAATTGGAAGCAGTAAAATGGAGCAGTTCAAAAATCGTAGTAAAACCGAACTTCTGGACATGCTAGAAAGACAAAAGCGGTTACTTGAGAAAACGTAAGTTGGCCGCAAGCAGTTGGATCTTGCTTATTCTTGAAAACGGTGGGATTGTTGTGGTGTTGTCGGATTGTTGTTTACTTGCTGGGGATACAGGGGTGCATCATGAGTATTCCAATGATCAAAGCAGTTAAAGTAAAAACTTCTTTCTTTGCTACCACAGGCAATTTATATCCAAGCTTCCCGACAAAGGAGACAAAATCCGTCGACAAAAAGCTCGTCTAGAGAAGGCCTTAGCGCAGCATGGAGACGTAGACGAAACAGCGAATTTGTTCCAGAGACTAAATCTTGACCAGCACAAGGTGCACGACAGACAGGTACAAATAAGTTATCTCATAATCTGAAATTCTATAGCTACTGTTGCCCCACTGTCAATTTGGCAGTATGTTAGGCAAATTTGCAGGTTGGCTCCAATATATGATTGTTATAGTGCAATTTGGCATGTAACTACACGTGGTAGCCTTTCTAATTTAGTCTAGTACTAGCGACTCACCAAAGAAAAATTCAAGAATTTCTTCTAAGGAAGCCGCTTGTGGCACGTCTTGCATATCTGTTGGCAGTTCTTGGGCTGTTACGTTCTTCGATCAGTCGTGCAATGTCAAATTATGTCACGTGAAATCATTTCGGGTGAAGGGTTTAACTATATCAGAAAACATTGCAATATAAATTAGATTTAACTGATGTACAACTTGTTATAATACGCCATATAGTGTACACGTAAAAAGCTTGGCTTACAATTTAAACAAAACGTTATATAGAAAAGTTGTACAACAAAATGAGATTGAAGAATGTAATAAAACATGTTTCTTGTGATACGCCAGGGTATGTTATCCCGTAATACTGAGGACATACCAAAGAAAACACAATAATTAAAAAACGTGGTAGGCCTAATCTCGTTTTCCATTTCGGTTGTAAAACTAGATTTTAGTTCGGTGTCCTCAGTAAAATCATGTAATCCATCACGTATCGGTAAAGACCACAGGACTTTGTAATACTTTGTTATATAACTTTGTTGTAGCATCTACAAGATTAATTCTTCCATCAAATCATTTTTAGAAAAATGGACAATCCATAGCAAGTTCCGCATTACAAACTGCACACAAACATTTAGAACAAATGTGTTACATTACAATGTTTTGTTATAATAGTGTACCGGTAAACCATGCTTTATAACATTTTTTTGATCTACACCAACACATAACCTAACCTGCTATACAACAAAAAGAAATCCTAAATAACATTTTCTTCTAATTTGTTTTTTCCTTAAAGTGAGTACTCAAAACTAATGAAAAATATAAAGAAATTTAGTTCTACAGAACATGTACATGCCTTATCGTCACCATTTATTTCAAGCATTTTGCCAAATATCGAATATCATCCAAAGTGATGAATACGTTAACTGCACCTGTAATCTGCCACTATGTACTAAAACACTTAAAATAGTCAATGAGTGCATTTATTGTGTTAATTAACCACACCCTAGTACTCAGTCACATCCATTCCATGCATGGTGTGGTTAATTAACACAAGAAATTAACCCAAGTGTTTTTAGTACATAGTGGCTGACTACAGATACCGTTAACCTGCCATTGCATCTCATGTAACGTGTTCAACCAGTTTCAAAGCCAGTTTGCTACCCAATTGTGTGTAATTGATTCATGTATTTAACTGTTAAATATTTGCATCTAATTCAGCACCCGTAGAAGTGGTGAACTACGCGAAACGTCGTGGCTATTAAAGTTACAATTTTGATTGTGAAAACTTCAATTCAATTCAACTCAGTACCCTACAATCAGTAAATGAATACCATGTGGTAGGGGGGTGTAATCCATCAACC
>JAQGAF010003608.1:0-16922 GCA_034687865.1 Kryphioiulus occultus
GGGAGGATTAAAAAAAATGAAAAATGATGATGGAAGTTTCAACATTGGGTTAGCATCCACAATTTATGATCAGTTCTGCAAAACATTTTGCTTACATGTATGCCTTTTTCCCCCCAGTCATTCGCATCATTATTGCTTTTTTGGCTTCAAATTCATCATTTTTAATATAATTTTATAAAAAAATGCTACATTCGCAAACATTTTTGGTCTTTGATCAGGGTGACTAGCCGTCTAGAAATTCTGGAAAATTCAGTGAAATTACATTGGGCGGAAAAGTCAGGGAAATTCATGTAATTTCTGGAAAATTGTTGTGGCATAACTATTTTGATTGATATAAGGATCTCAGAAACGCTGTATTTGTGATGTAGTTTTTCTAAAAATTTCGCCCACAACATTCCCTTAATTATTTCATTTTTACAAAATTATCAGCTAATAGCATCATTACTTGATCAGATCTATAATTTCTGAAATTTCCGCAATATGGCCGTTGATTGGGTAAAATCTGTGTCACATATGTATAGTGTTTTTTGAAATTGTCTGGAAATTTTCCGAAAAGTGTCTGGAAAACCTGGAAAAGTCAGGGAAATTCAATTGCCATATCAATTACATGTTGGAGAGGTGTTCTGGAAATGATGACAAAATGCTAACATCGGGAGGGTCTGAAAATCGCGATAAAGTCATGACAATATTTGGATGCCCCCAATCCTGATCAGTTGTCAGCCAATTGCAATACTGCAGTAGAACCTGTGTAAAATAATGTCCTATCTAAACTACTAAAATGTGCGGTCCCTGACATGGGACCCATGTTTGAAATAACAAACCTCCCTAAGATTATATTGTATAATTTGTATCGGCCCCAATAATTTTGTAAAGTAATATTAACAAAGGACGGCAAAAAATATCAAATATCGAAGCAAAAACATCAAACATGGTAGAAAAATAATATCATAAATCATTTTAAAGACATTGAAAGAAACTGTCAATATTCTTCAGCAGTCATCTTTTTAAATTCAAAGATGTGAACAGTTTTTGGGCACCCTGTATAACGCGATTTGGGTTTCATATTTTCTTTCATTTAATATTTCCATTTAATTAAATATTTCCATAAAAACATCAAATATACATGTATAGTGTTTGAAAATCGCTCTTACGCAACTATGCTTTTCAAATAATCTACGTGTACATGTACTGTACATGTACAGGTAGTAGCAATGGTACCAACAAAGCTGAGTGACTAATCTTGGATGGAAAATGGGGAAATCTCATATTTTGTAGCTGCATAGCACGTCTGCAGCTGAACCTGTCTGAAATAATAACCTGTCTAAAATAATATTTGGTACTGGTCCCAAGAGTATTATTTTAGACAGGTTCTACTGTATACAGTATATCGTTCACCTTTTTCGAGAAATGCCTACATGTATTTTAAAATGGTTTTGAACCTTTCTTTCACCCTGTATAATTTCAAGATTTCCAATTTGACCTCCTAGAACTTTAGTTTTAAATTTCTAATGCAAGTCCAATTACAACGGTCATGTGACCATATGGGTGCATAAAATTAGCTCAATTATATTCTGATTAGTTGAACATTTTAATAGCTTTTTTGCATATGCTAATTTTCAAACCAGCTTGAATCTGTAGCAAAATGTAAAATGACTTTTATCTTTACGCACCATTGAAATGACTTCCGGGTTTTTGATAAAAATTCAAGGCAAACGTGATTTTCAGACAAACAGTGTACAAAAAGGTGAATTACCAGGCGATTTTGAGATAATATTTGCCTTCCTCAAGTTTAGGTGAGTATTTTTCGATTCGTGAATGAATTGTAATTTAATTCCATTCGACTTTTGGTATTTATTGTAATGGGAAATGTTTCTTAATAAGGGTGTTGAATGTTAAAGATAAACGATTTCGTATGTCGACCAACGAAAATAACTGGTCCTCGAGGCTGAAAATGTTATGACTGGATCTGCATTAATAATTCATGTAGTGTTGTTTCTTTTTTGATTAGGCCTACTATATTTTACATTGCACTTGTGATATGCAGTAACGTTTGCATGCATGGCATTGCAAACGTTTATACAGGATACAGTATGTACATGTACATTGTACATGCGATTGCCTTCTTAGTCTAACTCCAATGTTATATGACCGAAGTTCACAAACACACTGCACAGAAAATACTGCTTTGAATTCTAATGAACACATTTAAAAAATTCACATTATTCCTGTTCTGCCAATGGTAAAAGGCAATAATATAAAGATGCATTTTCCTTTCGCTAGGTTTTCTGCAGAATTTACCATTTCTTGGAGAATGATGAAAATTTAAACATTGTGTACATGTATTCGAAAGGTCGAATTTTTGACCTTCCTGAACGTTCTGTTCCTGTAGATTCAGGAGTTGACACAATAATGGAAACACGTGCTACAGATAGGCCCTATCTACTGTATCTTATTTAAATTTGGTGTTCTTTACCTTCCATACGGCAGTAATATTTGAGAATGGAATGGTATCACTCATACGCTGTATATATGTAAGGACGTCTTCAAATTGTTGGAGATAAGAAATTAGTTTGCATTTCTCAAGTGCTCGAAACTGGTCAATTCTGGAGATTTTGCTAACTACAGTACATGTATGCAGGGAAGATGTTGAAGTTGCACATCCAGCCTTCAGACAATGTAGAGTTGTAGACAACATCAACAAATTCTGTAACGTGTGATAACCCCTTCCAAAAGAGCAATTGAAACTCGAGGTTTCTAGCGTGGGATAAAATTCGTAGAAAATTGTGTTCAGTCAAATTGAAACTGACGATATTTAGTGTATACTGTACTATCTCATATTTTTCAAAAATTTAGTAACTCCAAAACTGAGACACTTCGTTAACTGGAACTCTTTTGGAATACACCATAGGGGTCCAACATAGATTTTCACTGTACTTCTAGAAAGTAGGATCAGGTAGCAATCTTCTCAGGTTCTCATGGGGTGGAGAGAAACTATTCATGTCGTAGAAAATTCTGTGTTCAGACAAATTGAAACTGACGATATTTAGTGTATACTGTATTAGCTCATATTTTTCAAAAACTTAGTAAACTCTCTAACTGGGACACCTCGTTAACATTTGACACTTTTAGCTGTAGGAATTTTGACGTCATTCCTATTAAATAGTCTTGATTACAAGTAAGCTCATTCAGCCAAATTGAAACTGACGATATTTAGTGTATACGGTACTGTCTCATATTTTTCAAAAACTGGGATACCTCGTTAACTGGGAAACTTTTAGAATACACCATGGATGTCCTTCATAGAGAGGTTTCACTGTACTTCAAAAAAGTAGGACCCTGGTATCAATATTCAGTTTCTCACGGGTGGCAACCACGTGTCATTTACAGTAACGCGTTTGCTGCATATCCCCAAATTCTCTAATTGGATGGAATAATTAGAGGGCTGGGACGCCTAAATGCCCACGAGCAAATCTGACAAGTGAGTCGTAATCATCGAGAAATTGCTGATCACCCAGAATTCCTGGCATTGTTGGAAATTCGACTCCCAATGAAGTCGTATTGGCTGTGCTCAAGTGAATATTGAAACGCTTCTGATTTACTGCCGGTTTTACCAACAAGAGGTTTTGGTGCCAAAGTGAAAAGTCATCGTGCTCAGAATAGGTCTAGACTCCATATAGCTACTGCTTGTAACCATTAACGAGTATCGAACAGCTGAGGAGTCAAGTATACATGTAGTGGTAGAAAGAAAGGCTGTCTCGATTTTCAGACTAAGGATCAAGAGGAGGAGGGTACTTTTATTTTTATCTTCAAACAAGTTCATCGGCGTTCAGTCGAAGTTCAAGAGCATTTACTCTGTGGTGCTGCGGTGGCTGATTTAGACAACTTTTTGTATTTTCAGCTTTTCGAGGAAGTACGAAATCAAGGGATTTTGACGTCATCCCTACAGTTTCTTGAATAAAGGTAAGCTCATTGTCAAGTGTCAGTCAGATATTGTGAAAATGTTTGTATTAATAGATAGGTTTTGGTCCAAAATGTCGTTAGCATGCGTGACAAATTGTGGAAATGAGCCAATTACGACTTTTAAAAGTTAAACTTTGCAAAAACTCATAGGGCCACCCAATTGGTAGGCTTCCCCACAGGGTTCATACCGTCAGGGAAAATCTGGGAATGTGAGGGAAATGTTGACATTTCGTTCATAATGTCAGGGAAAACATTCAACACATTTTGTATTTCAATTTTTTGACTTTTTTTAATAAAAAAAAGGATTTGAAAAGCTGCTAACTTGGAAGTAGAGGCAATTAACCAATAAGTGTTGCAGGTGCACAGAAAAATTCAAAAAATAGTTAATTTATTGTTGCAAACAAAGTTAATTTTTCTTTCATGTGACATTTTTTTATTTGATAAGTCAGGGAAATTAATCAGATTTGTTTAGGGAAATTGAGTAGCAAATTTTAGAATGAACCCAGTATTACAGTAGAACCTCTGTAAGTTGACCACCCAGGGGACTGTCTCAAACTGGTCAACATATGGAACGAGACTTGTACTGACACAGGATTTTGATTCCTGAACTGCATGTACTGCACAATTGTCCAGCCTGTTGTGGTAATAAACAGCACAAATCTCGAATCAAATTCCGCGATGCTTTATTTGTGAGTTTCCAATTAAAAAGGAAATTTCCCCTATTTACTGCCAAGCCCATTTTATACTGAAGGGGTTCAAAATGAAATCTTGTATTTCTACAGAAACAGTTACTGTTCAGGAGTGTATAGTATAAGTTTTGCAAGCAGCCTGTAAATTTAAACATCCATGACTTTACATGTTGAGACCCTGCTGGTCAACATACAGAGTAAATTACTATTGTGTGTCATGGTCCAAGTGGTCAACATACAATATATAGAGGTGCAGGTGGTCAACAACATTCTATTGTAATTAATGTCTTGTGTCCAAAGCTTGTCTAGCTGATGAGTGAGCAGTGACCAGCGCGAAATGCAAAATATCCAGCGCCATCTATTGTACATTCGTCGTAACGGCTCTGAAGGACTGCAGAATTTCAATGTCAAAAGTGGATAATTTCTGGATTTCAAACAACATTTTTTCTTGTAGATGGATTGTCGTACCTAATTTTTATAATGGGGAGTTCAAAATGTTCGATCAACGACGATATAGTAAAATCGAGTATCTTATTTTCAATCCCATAGTTTAATCTTTTAAAGCTGCGTTTAGACTGTATAAAAAAGTGTTACATGTATATAGCAAAGCGTTAGCTGAGTTATATAGCAAAGTTATTCAAATTGTTTGAAAATGAGAAGAAAAACGTCATTTAATATGATGACAGTAACATTTTTCTTGTTATATAGCAGGTTTTATGTTATGTGTCGGCAAAGATCAAAGGACATTATAAAGCTGGGTGTAAACTATATGATACAGTATAACAGATTAGTTTTCAACACTGTGGTGCACTTTGTCATATGACGTCATATATGTGTTTAGGGATGGTACATTGCTAACGCATGTTATACAACAGTTTTATAAAGTTGATCTTTACCGACCTTGTATATCACAAGAAATAACATAACATTACATAACATTAAGGTTATATAACATTTTCCCTTCTAATTTTCAAGCAAGGTGTACAACTTTGCTATACAGGGCCATAATTGACGCACCCAGAACATGTCGTGCAATGTCACGTGCAGTATGCTACATAGAATACTCCAATGTTATTTCAATTGTATAAACAGGCCAATAACTCAAATATAATTCAGATGTAACTCTGAGAATGACTGCCCATGACAGCTTTAAAATTTGCAAAAGTTCAAAATTGATTATAATGATAACTTCCGGATTTCAAAAATGTTTTGTTGTTTTCTTGATTGTCGTTCCTTATTTTTATATTAGGGATTTCAAAATAATTCTTCAGGTGAAGTCGTAGTAAAATCGGACATTTTTTCTGCACTTTTTAATAATAATTAATTTAATTATTTTAATAATAATATTTAATTTAATAATAATTTTAAATAATAGGGGGATACCCATATATATGTACAGTACATATACAAGTTTTTGCAACTAAGTTTGGAAATGGAAGATGGGAAATCCTTAAAATCTTCATCGCAACGAGTTTGATATCAACCATGAATCTGCCCAAAATTCTGACCCCTAAATACCCTGTCAATGGACAACAGCTTGAGAAATCTTCTTGAATTATGGGAACTCGTGTAAGAGAGTGTTCAACTTTAACTTCGTAGCTTGTAGTTGAAAGGTTAAGTGAGTTAAGTTTTTGATAAATTCAAGGTCGTTGTAATTATAGAACCAATAAGTGCATTTCTTATTATTACATGACCTTTCTTTTATCAACTGTGGGAATGAACTGTTGAGTACAAGGTGTAAGTTACCGTAACAACATGATGTCAAAATTGAAATTTTGCAAGAGTGCAATTTGGAAAACGAATACAGAGATCAAGTGTATACATGTACAGTGAAGTTACTGTGTTTTTAAATAAAGTTCTGCTACTTTTGTATTTTAAGAAAATTTTCTTGCGTTTTGATAATTGTTCCTATAACTATCCTCTCTAAAATAGTAAAATGTACCGGTCCCGACTTGGGACCCATGTATAACATAATAAACCTCCCTAAAATGATATTGAATACTTTTTATTGGCCCCAATGTTTTTCTTAGGGAATACTAACATAGAAACTGCAAAAAAAATTCAAGCATGGAAGCAAAAATATCAAACTTGGTAGTAAAAATATTATAAATAATTGGAAGAAACTGCCAATATTCTTCAGCAGTCTTTTTTTTTTTGAAAATCAAAGTCTTAAGTTTTTTTGGGCACCCCGTATATCGTTATTTAGGTTTCTTATTTTCTTTTAATTAAATATTTCCAAAAATATATAACATTATACATGTGTAATTTATAATTAAAATACTAAATACATGTATACTGTACAATAATGGTGTTTGAAAATCGTCCTTACAGCGTTAACTATATTGTAGAATGTTTTTGGAATGAAGGGTGTATGAGAAAGTTTTGGGAGGGATTGGTATGCTGTGACTCTTTACAAAACATTTTCTACATGTTCGTGTACATGTAGTAAAAATGGTGCCCATAATATATAGTGGCTGATCTTGGGTTAAAAAAGGGGAAATCCATTATTTTGCAGCAGTATAGCATGTCTGCATTGGAATCTGTCTGAAATAATATCCCATCTAAAATAATATTTTACACCGTTCCCAACAGTATTATCAAAATAATCCATAATCGGAGTTAAGGCAAAATTCCATAGAAGTTAAGTCTTTTTAACATTATCGCTAATTTGGGATAAAATTCAAAATCATTCTTAGGCCTGGTTTTAATTTACTTTATACCTGTATGTAAATTCCAAACCAAATTTTTACCAATTTTTAATGTAAGTTTAGGTACGATGGCCTTATGTTTGGATAAACAATGATAAGACACCTTGCAATTTTGCAATGCCAGTATATGTTGAATCAGCACGTTCTATTAAAATCTGCTGCTATTCCTAAGCTGTGTGCATTTTTACCATGCGTTTACTTAGCAGTTAACCTGACTAAATATTTTGGTAACATTACAAAACTGTCCATAATCTCCTAAAATCTGTTTTTTCTGGTAATTTTTGAAGTTTCAAAATGGTCTTAAACTGCATTATTGGTGATTTAGCTTATACACGTATTATTAATCCTTAAAAATTCATTATTATTATTTCCAAAAAAAAACATTTCAAGGAAAATATACCTGAAATGCAATACCTGTAGGCCCAAATACCTGTAGGCCCTTGAGTTTTTCAAAGAAATGTTGTAAAATCCATTTTTGGGAAATATTTGTTTGCCAAAAACCTTTCATTTAGGATTAAATTTCTTTTTTTTTTTAAAAATTTCGCCTATGGCGTTTCCTTACTATTATTATTTTAAATCTTGATTTAAAAGATGTGGCACGCATTTAATCATCAAATACTGTTTTTGAACTTGGACAAAATAAAATATGATCCTGGAAAACCTGGAAAACTCAAGAAATTTTGTTTTCAGAAATGAGTAGTCACCATGGTTACGTGGCTATCCTGTAAAATTAAAAATTAGTACCACCCCTCGAACACTCGTGCAGACAAATTATATTAACTATTTTGACCAGTATTTTTTATAAACTTTTGCATACTGCACTTCTGTCATTATTAATGTTTGTGGGAATTTCCGAATTATGTAAAATTCATTATTGCAATGAATTTCAGGTTTTAAAAAAATTATTTTTCCATGCACCACCAATTCTTTTACATAAATATGCGTGAAAATCCACTATTCGTGATCAACTTGTCGAAAAAAAAAATAGGCCCTAAATATTCCTATTGTCATTAAGATTTTTCGAACACAAATGAAAACACGCTGAAAATCATCACAATATACTGTACATGTAGTGTACATGTATTTGATGATTATCTCCTACATGTAAGTCTATGCATGTAACCATATATGCTTGCTGGCATGGCTGGAAAGCCTCCTCACATGTACCATCCTATTCAATTGTAATTGAGCTGTATAAAGGTTTAATGTAATCAATGAATTTTGATAAACGATGTTTGATAATTGGACTAATTTTCTGGCATTCTGGACCAAAGTCGTTTTATTTTGCGTTTTATTTCGTCTTTGGAACAGGGTATTGGGATTGGCTACGTTTCAGCAAGATTTTCGGAGGTCATATGATTGAACTTACTTATAAACTAACTTTGGCGATTTTTTTATTTTTTTATAGAAACGTCTTCAGTTTTTTTATTCGATTATTGGCAGCATTTTCAGCATGATCGAGCACAACTTGACTAATTATTTATCACGTGAAACTAATATTGCCTTTATTCTATATTGGACTGTTTGAGAATCTAGTTTCATGCCCTACACCAATGTCAAATTGGCACTAATAATCTGTGACTTCGATCGTTTTTCAACATAAGTCCGGTGTGACTTTCCAAGTAGGGTTGAAATAAGTGCAGTATTTCTCGAACATTTTATTTTTTGCTAATGACGTTTTGAATCCTACCGACGTTTTTTTAGCACTGGTACTTATTATTCCAAGTTGTTTACAAGTGAACATGATTCGAGTGCATTGGCTTCAAGCACTAGCACGATATTGATTTTCTTCTGTTCTTGAAATACTAACTTTGGTTTATGTTCAATTAGTGTTGTTGATTTCAACCCACGTCAGGCTGATTTTCATATAGGTTTTCATAAAAACAGTCTTTCGAAAAAGTAATTTACTCAATTATGCTGAAAACGATGTAAACTTAAACTAATTCAATATTGCGATGATTGCCCTCGCATTTCGTCTTCCAAGAAACATTTTGTAATTTGTATGGCAACAGTCTGGTAGGCCCTTGTAGAATTAAGATGGCGCCACCGTCGCACAGTGGGGTATTTGGCTGAAGAGCTGGCCAAAAGTCAAAAATAAAAAATTCGTTTTTGACAATTTTGTTTGTGTTACCGAGAAGTTAGATAGTGATACAATCGTACTACTATTCCGGTTTTGAGAAGTAGGCCCTAACCTAGTTGGTAACCGTGACATATAGCAGTCAAGTGGAAGTTTGTCAACGTTGACCAGTGGTTGTTTTAGCTTGCCAACATGAATGCTTTGTGTATTTGCGATAAGAATGACATTTAAGCTGTGAAATATTAACATTTATGATGAATTCTTACTTTTCTATGACATATTTTGTCATTTGTATATTTTATTACTTGAATTCATTTTAAAGTTCATTTAATAAGGCATTTCAAACATTAAGGTGTTAGTTGATGACAAAATGAAAATCTTCCCCAATCGCATCCTTGTTCTTTTTATTTTGAACAATTTGAAACAATCAATTTGTACGAATTTGTTAAAATTAGTTGTTTCTGAACATAAAGTAAAGATGATGCAAACCCGGTGACTAGACGACACCTGTACAGTCAATACCTTCACGTTATCTTTTAAGTCTGCAAAGAAAATACTTGATAAAAAAAAACTTTTGGCTGGCACCAAGTGAACACTCACTATGATTAAACATGCCATATTGCCCATTGGACACGATACAGAGGATGAGCCAGAGCACATACAAACACCTATGCAGGTGTTGTTTTTAATAAACCATGCAGTATAACAATCCGAAAACTTTACTAAGAAGGTATTATTTTGCGTTAATATTAGTTAATGAATGCTTTTGTCACATTGATTCACGACAGCATTGCTTGCAGTTGCAGATGCCTGCAGATGATCTAAGTTGCTCTAAAAAGTTTCTAAAATTTTCAGTGTGAGAAATTTCTTCAGATTTTTCCCATTTTATAAAATTCCACTTTAGGAAAAATTTTTAGGAATCTTTAGGAAAAATTGTTGGAATTCTTCTCGTTGTGTCATTGATCTAAACTACCATCTCTAATACATTTCAGCTGTTTCCTTCATCAAAATGTCTGAAACAGAAAAATCAGAGCCCGCAAGAGTGCGCTGCATCGAAGAACTTCCTGGCCCAAAGCCTTCACTTCCGTTTATTGGAACAAGCTGGATTTACTTTCCCTATGTTGGTAAGTCTGTTTTTGTCTGTATGTTCACTTACTTTTGCTTCATTCTGCTGCCATTGAAAGCTTGACATCATTACATAATTTGCAAAGACGCATAACAAAACTACTTATCCTTTAAGCCCAGCCTTGAATCTCACTTGAGACATTTTAAAAAACATTATATGATGGATATGCATACATTTTTAACGAAGATTATACTCTCCTTTTACTCTACAATATGATAAAATCAGTATCGAGTTTGATGTAATCAGAGTACCCTGGTTGTACACACTAAAATAGTCCAGCAATGTGACGTCATTTTAGCTATTTTTCATCAGCCAATGCAAAGTCACCAAACCATAATCAGGCTGTCAAGTGATTTCTATATGTCCTATGTTTTTACCAATATAGCAGATACTGGTTAAAATCCATCAACTGAGATCTGGTTTTTCTAAAAATTTCGCCTAAATTAATGTTAAATATATCATTTCTGCTTTTGCTTTTTTTAAAAAATTGCCTACGAAATTCTGTTGATTATTAAGATTTCTAAAAAGACTTAAATATGCATTATGGCTAGTCATTTTTTTTATAAAACTTCACCTACGGCGTTCTCTTAAATGTTAGTATTTACCAACATACAATTTTTTTAGAAAAGAAATGTAAAATGCATCATTTGTGGCCTAGTTTTTGTAACAGTTATTTTTTAAACAAAAATTCCCTACGGCTTTCTCGTCACTATTAATATTTCTAAGAATGCCTTTAAAAATGCATTATGACATGTTCTCTTAATGTTAATATTTACAGCAGTTTTTCTAGTTTTGTAAAAAAAATTGCCTACAGCGTTTACGTCCATTTGACATATCAGATATATGCATAGGAATAAATGTGAACAAAAATCAGATATTTGCATGTGAGAAAGTGTGAAAAATTGTATATCAACTTAAGCAATTACAATTAAAAACTAGGAAACACTCTAAACTGCAGCAATTTACTGATTTTTTTCAGAAAAAATTCCTATAGTCTTCCTAATTTTTCCCCTTTTTCCTACATATTTCCTATATTTTGTTAATTTTTCCTATATTTCCTATATTATTCTACCTCCGTACTGCTTGATAGCCTGCATAGTGAGCAGCGATACATTTGTGATACGTAGTGATACATTTTGAATGCAAAAACAATAGGTTCAAGCGTTGTGCAACATTGAATCTAAATTAAGAAATAAGAAATGCTATTGAAAATGTTTTAAATTATAAGAAACATTTACAAAACGTTTACGGTGCCACAGCTGGTGCAACACAAAACGTTGTATACGCCAAACTTAGTACACCCTAATTAACATTCATAAAACGCATTTTTTGGGGGGCAAGTAGGGCAATGTCACATTGTTGGGTTTTTCTTTCATGCGGTTGTCTGGGGTTTCCATCATTTTGACGTTCGATTTTTGAAAACTCGTCTGAAGCTTTTTTGTGTGACCATGACTTAGTTACATAAGTTTAGTGATTTTTATAGTTATTCCTTGGCTATCTGCAAGTTTTAGGGCTGTACTACAGAATATGCCAGGCTCCGTCATAGACTCAATGAGAAAGTGAGCTTCTCCTAGCGGCTTGTAGGCTAGCAGTGATTGCCTGCCGGTTAGGGGCAGCTAAATAAAAAAATACGTTTTTAGGTTAGTTTAGGTCCCCAATCACTTCATCTCCAATATTGCAAGTGCAGAACAGCACATAGATGTACAATTTATCAAGTCAACGGTATATTTTGGGGCTTTATCGACACTTATGGCATTGTGGTTGGCACCCTTCAAGTGTTCCCAGTCCAGCCCTGGTTATGACGTCCATTTTTATATTTGTGTGTGTGTGTGTGTGAGAGTGTGCTTAAAATGACGTCATCTGGCACACACTGTGCCGCCTACATGGGTGGTTGGAATTTTTACTTTACAAATTGTTTTGTCAGGCTGTAAAGTGATTCCTATATTTCTCAAAAAATTCCTATATATTTCTATATTTTGCTGCAAACTGCTGGGGCAAATAAAAAATATAGCAGTTACTGGCTAATACTGATCAACAGAGATCTGGTTTTTCTAAAAATTTCGCTTGTGGCGTACTTCAATTAATGTAAAATCTATCATTTCTGGTTTTGAAAAAAAATTGCTTACTACATTGTGTTGATTATTAATATTTCTAAGAATATCTTAAAATCCATTATGGCTATTTTTTTTTAAAAAATTTCGCCTACGGCGTTCTCTTAAATATTAGCATTTACACACATCACATACAATTTAAAAAAACGTTTTTGTAAAAAGTAGGCCCTATTATTTAAAACAATTGCCTTACACGGCAATTTCATATATCTGAGAATGTCTTTAAAAATGGATTATGGCTAGCTTTTTTTAATTTCGCCTACGGCGCTCTTTTAAATGTTAAAATTGGCTCTGGTTTTTCTAGTTTTGTAACTTATTTGCCTATGACGTTCTCAATACGCCTATTGTAGATGGGTCTCAAAGGTTTGTCATTCTAAAATTACGTACGTGGGTTGTGGTCCAAAGTTTGAGAACCGCTGTTTATTTAGTTAATTAAAATTTTAATTTTTTTTCTGAAATATTTGGTGAAACATTTTGCAAAAAAAAATCAGATATTTGTATATGAAGAAATGTGAACAAAAATCTGATATGAGCAATTACAATTAAAAAGTAGGAAATGCTCTAAACTGCAGTAATTGACTGATTTTTTAAGAAAAAATTCCTATATTTTATTTATTTTTCCTATATTCATCCTATATTTTTATTTTTCCTATATTCATCCTATATTTTATTTATTTTTCCTATATTCATCCTATATTTTATTCCTGTTTCCTATATCCTTCCTATATTTTATTCCTTTTTCCTATATCCTTACTATATTTTATTCCTTTTTCCTATATCCTTACTATATTTTATTCCTGTTTCCTATATCCTTCCTATATTTTATTCCTGTTTCCTATATCCTTACTATATTTTTTATTTTGCCTATATTTCCTATATTATTCAACCTCCGTACTGCTTGACAGCCTGCTTTGTGAAAACTGACCAACTTGATGAAATTTTCAATCTTAATTTCAATTTACTTGGACATCTCCAAATTTCAGGTCGCTATACTCTGGAGCACATGCACGAGGCCAACATGGACAAATACTACAAGTATGGGAAAATTTTTCGTGAGGAATTTCGCCAAGGAATCCCGTTCGTGCAGATCTATGATCCGGAAGACATCGAAACAGTCCTGAGGAATCAAGGACGGTATCCGCTGCGGCCAATCAACGAAGCTGCGGTCATGTTCAGGAAGAGCAGACCGGACATCTACAGTTCAGTCGGATTGGTCAATGCGTATGTATAAAATTGTTTTCAAATTTAACATATCATAAAAACAGGCTGTAAAGTGATTCTTATATCATTTCTATATTTTTGCGGAAGCTCTATCTTTTCAGAAAAATTGCAATATATTCCTATTGGTTTAAGAACCATAAGACTTACAATAATTGGGCAATCCAATTAGACGCGAACACACACACACGCGATAGCAGATACAGGCTAAAATTCATCATCTGCGCCTAAAATAATGTCAAATCAATCAATTCTGGTTTTGTTCTATTCTATTCTATTGTTAAAAAGAAATTGCTACGACATTCTCTTGATTATTAATATTTCTAAATGTGTGTTCAAAAAGGAATTATGGCTAGTTCTTTTTTTAAATTTGCCTGCAGCGTTCTCCTAAATGTTAGTATTTACACACAATTTTTTTTTGGAAAAGAAATCTTAAATCCATCATTTGTGCTTAGTTTCTGTCAAAAATGCTATTTAAAAAAATTGCCTACGGCGTTCTCAACAGGCCTATTCTAGATGTGTAGGAAAAGTCTGCCATTCTTAAATTATGTTGGTTGTGGTCCAGATTTTGAGTTAACCACTGTTTATTTAGTCCATGAAAATTTCCTTTTTTTTCTGAAATATTTGGTGAAAATTTAGAAAAAAATCAGATATTTGCATATGAAGAAATGTGAACAAAAATCAGATATTTGCATGTGAAAAAGTGTTAAAAATTGTATACCAACTGGCCACATGCCTGTAAGCAATTACAATTAATATGTAGGAAACGCTCTAAACTGCAGTAATTAACAGATTTTGTTTTAAAAAAATTCCTATATTTTTTTCCCTTTTTCCTATATTCGTCCTATATTTTTGTTTTCATTTTTTCTATATTTCCCGTATAATTCGACCTCCGAACAGCTTTACAAGCCTGTAACCGAAATTTCCTCATCTAGAATGATTCTCTGAAGGATCAAGTATTTGTACAATCATTTATTAACGCAATAATTGAAATAAATGGTTTTTAACAGAGTTGGAGAGGAATGGCATGTGCTGCGCACCAGCTTGACCTCAGTATTGATTCAGCCGAGGGTTGTTCAGCACAATCTCGCTCCGCAGAGCGAGATCTGTGCAGATTTGGTGGACCTGCTCTTGAAGCTGCGGTCAAGCGACGGATGCGTCCACAACATGATGGAGCCGCTGCACCGCTTTGCCCTCGAATGTAAGTTTTGCTAAATCAAGAACAAAGTTTATGGGTCAAATCTCTAAAATCATTTCTGTATGTGCATGGAAGCATAAGCAGGTAATGCAGGTTTCATACCGTCAAGGAAAGTCAAGGAAATGAAAAGTGGTCAGGGAAAGTCAGGGAAATCTTGACATTTTGACCATTATGTCAGGGAAATTCATAATGTCTGGAAATTTGTTGTGGCACAACTATTTTGATTGGCATAAGTATCTCATGAAAAGCATTAGAAAAGTTTTATTTGTGATCTGCTTTTTTCTAAAAAATTTCGCATATGGCGTTTTCATGATCATTAATTTTCCTTATGAAAAATTCACCTAAATTGCATTATTTTTGTATTATTTCAAAGAAGAATCCCTCAAAAATGCAGTGTTGCGTGGTAAATATTAATACACTAAAAATCCAATATTACTTTTAAATTTTCAAAAATTTCGCATATCGCAATCTCTTAATTATTGACATTATTAGTTCTTGTTACAAAAATTGGGATAATACCATCATTTCGTGGTACAGGACGTTCTGTTTAGTCGGTGATCCGGAAACCATATTTGCCGTGACCTTGAATGTCCCGTTCAAGGTCATCCATGTGCCCGTTCCGAGTTTTTTTTGCAAATATGACAGAAACCGCTGCAGATAGGATCCTAGTGTGAATTACAAACTTATAGAGTTGGTTTTACAATTTTCTGAACGAGTCACGTACAGCGAGCTAGATTTTTTTTCCGGCGAGTGATCATCATTACACATGGATGACCTTGAACAGGACATTCAAGGTCACGACAAATATGGTTTCTGGATAGCCCGTGGTCGACTCTAAAAGTTATCTTCAAAAATTAGCATTGTATCTCTAGCTGTATTAAAGATATAATTTTATTTCGCCATATGGTATATTTGCTTTTATCAAAGCTCTAAAAATTGTTTCATGAAATTGTCTGGAAATTTTCCAAACAGTGTCGGGAAAACCTGGAAAAGTCAGGGAAATTCAATTGATGATTTGGCTAGTTATCTTGACAGAAAAATACAAAAAATAGTTCATTGTAGTGGTACAGATAGTTAATTTTAATTACATGTTACATTTTGATAAGTCAGGAAAGTTAATCAGATTTGGTCAGGGAAAGTCAGGGCAATTAGGTTGCAAATTTTGGTATGAACCATGTAAATCAAGACGAAAGTTTATGGGTAAAAACTCTAATATCATTTCTGTATGTGCGTGGAAACATAAGCAGGTAATGCTCTATAAACCCGGATTTTACAAAAACAATCTACAATCATGGACTTGCCCATCAAATATATCACGAGTAATAAGGAAGTGAGGCCATCATTTATTAGGATGTTTAAAGTCATAGTCCTGATTTATTTTCAAAAAATGCTCCAGCGGGCGAACTTAGAAAAGCAGTTTATGGTTGAAAGTCACCTCGTTTTATCCTTTGCTCTTTTTTATTGAAGACTATTACCTGACCAGAAGTAATTTAATAATTCAGAAAAAAATGTCATTATCCAAATAAGATTTAAAATATCTGAAAGGGCTATAAAAAAATAAAATCGGCCCCGGTTGATTATA
This sequence comes from Kryphioiulus occultus, assembly GCA_034687865.1. Classification (NCBI taxonomy): domain Eukaryota; kingdom Metazoa; phylum Arthropoda; class Diplopoda; order Julida; family Julidae; genus Kryphioiulus; species Kryphioiulus occultus. The sequence continues at coordinate 16,670 of JAQGAF010003608.1, forward strand.
CTTTTGCCAAATAAAAATAAAGATTTGCTAGCTTAAATACACTTACGAGCAAAAATTTCGGGCCAACTGCATGTATTGCCCACAAATGTGCGTTTTTCACATCAACAAAATGTCCGATTTAAACTCGGAAAAGTGTGTTATTAAGAGAATTTATTCGTTCTTAAAGGGTGTTTAAGTTTAATGATATTGGTTTTGCATAACTGGGGTGCAATCCCTTGGAATCAAGGGCACATGTATTGGCATTTCTGTGACA
>JAQGAF010003609.1:0-16919 GCA_034687865.1 Kryphioiulus occultus
CTCACTCAACGAAGTCCACGATGGTACTGAGCTTTTTACTGACAGTAAAATATTGACCATGTAGGGTCGTGAAAATATTGACACATACTGTCATTTCTACTGATTCTAAAGTGACTGACAGTATTACTAACCGTGTAGGGTCCCCTATAGATGTGAGGATGTTTCATAACGAAGCCTACATAGTTGTGGTAACTCTAAAAAATTCCGAACGCCTGATTCCAACTTCAGGGTTTTTCTGACTTCAATGACTTCAGCCAGCCTGATTCAATTCAACTCTGTTCCCTACAGCCAATCAGTGAGTACCATGTAACCTATTGACTGTAGTCGTTGAGGTCTGTAAAATCAAGCGGAAGTCCTGCTGAAGTCCCTTGAAGCCCACTGTTGACATTGAAGTCAGGCTGAAGTCCGCAGTATAAGAGCGAAGCTGTTCTCGCTCTGACTTGCAGTGAATTCACGAAGTTCACCCAAGGCGGGACTTCAGTGACTTTTGTACCCTTAATTAGTGGAGCTTCAGTGACTTTACATGTAGTCCCCTTAGTCCGAGCTTGGTGGAGCTTCATTGACTTCAGTGGAGCTTCCGTTATTTCACTCTCATCATAATTTATAAACTGTCGAGAGACAGGTACTAATGAGTGGACGAACAATCTGTCACTCTATGATCACTATCACTATCAGCTCTCAAACTCACACGGAGCTTAAGTGACAGGTTTTATTGTACCGGCCCCTAAGGTTACTGTCGTTTTCTGCTCTCAAATGGACACGTAGCCTACGGATCTACATGTTTATAGGCACCTGTAGATGCATGATTTACTCAAACGACATTTAAACTGTTATTTTTCAGTTTTTTTTTACTTGTCGTTAGCGGAATTGCAAAGGCGTCCCAAAATAGTGGCCCTGTGAGGAGCCCTAAAATTTCATGGACAAAAGCCCAATGTTTTGGACGGGGCGTTACCCGATATGTCGCCACTAGATGGCGCCCGCAATAGCTGGAGATGGTCGCGATGTAAAATGGATGTATAGGCTTGTGTCGTTGTTAAATTTTGCATGGAAATCGTGCCAATTAATGATAATGCTATTTTTCATTTTCATCCGATGTACGTATACTCGGTATAGCGAGCAATATTTCAAAGACTTTGAATTTTTTCTCCTCACGCTGACGAATAATATGGCAACATCGAGTACATGTATTATAATCGAACTTATAATCGCAGCAACAGCAATCACGAAATCGCTTTCAACGACGTAATAACGAATGTCGCGCCCATATGATTTTTTTCCTTTTTGTATTTTTGCACCCTGACCCCGTGCGCACTGTGTTGTTTCGCTGTTTCAGTTCGGGTTATTTGCACGGCCTGGTCAGCCTCTGGTCAGTTTCGGACATTGACACGTGGTGGAATATTTGAACACTTTAGCATGACTGGCCCGCACGCGGCTAGGTGGCGCTGCTCGTCCCTCAGGCAATGTTAATAGTTTCGGAAGATGTTCACGTTTCAAATTGTTGCATTGAAAGATAACTTAAATAGAATTCATTGAAAATAATGGAATATTTCAGGGTTCCATCAGACCTGGAATTATCAGGGAATTTGGGGAAAGTCAGGGAAAACTTTGAAAATGTCAGGTAATTCAACAAATCAATAATGCATTTTACATAGATAGTGGTCAACACATAGTTATTGGTCGACACAAAAATCAAGAGATGATGAGAAATTCTGTGGGAGAAACAACATTTAATAATGCAATTCTAGATTTTTAAAAAATCAAAATTTGCGGTTTCCTTTTGAAAAGTTGTGTTTACATCTGTAGTAATAAGCATTAAATATATCATTCCTTACATTGACATTATGCCCTAGTTTTTCATTTTTGGTGGTTATTGGTCAGGAAAACTTGTTTTAAAACCTGGAAAAGTCAGGGAAGTCGAACATATGCCATATTTTTGAATTTTCTATGGTCAGCATTCAGGAAAGTTGAACGCATTTTTTGATTTTTTAAATTAACAATTTAATTATTAATTTGAAATAACATTTGAGGATTCCCCAGAACTGGAAGTGTCAGGGAATTCGGAAAGACCTGGAAAAGTCAGGGAAAATGGATTTACTTTGAAAAAGTCAGGGGAATTCAACGAAATTTAATGTAAATGCATGTTACATCAGATTTAATTCCCTTGTTTAAAAAAACGTTTATGAGAAAATCAATACTACATTTTACATACATTTGTTAGTTTTCTTGTTTTTTTAACGTTTATGATACAAATTTACGTATTTATTTTTATACCAAAACACGTTAATTTAAAATTCCAAAGGTAACTAAATCCTACATTTAGAATTAGATTAGCTAGCTCATTGTTAAAAAATCAGTTTAGAGCAACGAAAAACGTGCTAATTCAAAATTCAAAAATGTGTTAATATTTCAGTGCTACCTTTTTCAACTTGAACCAGCACGTTTAATTCCATATCGTCCATTGGACGACACTAAAAGCGTCTAAGATATTCTGGAAATTATTTCTTAATGTTTTTTTTCTTCAAAAAAATCCTAAAATGTTTTTTGAAATACAAATCAGTCTTTGAGACGTGAATATCTTTCGTACTGTTTGTCATTGCCAAAGCATTATTGATGTTTAGGAATCCCACACCCTTCGGTATCACTACTTCCTGCATTTTACAATCATTAAATTAGTCGAAAACCAATATTTCGGACGTCGTGATTAGAACGTCGGAAAATTTGCATATAGCGGTGACGTCAGCGCACGCGCCAGCGTACCGGGTGTGTCAGTTTCTTATGCAATCTTCTTAATCTTAGATTATTCGAACATCGTGTCGAGACATCGTGTTTAAGTAGAGGGGGCGATAGCGCGAGTGTAACATAATAGAAGTAGTGTTAGAGGCCTACGCTCCTAGATATCGTAAAAAATGCTATTTTTATTTTTTATTTTCTATTACTACTCATGCGTTGATGCTATTATTTTTTTAAAGTTTTGCCGAATATGAATCTTTCTCTTTCTCCATCAATCTGTTTTGAGAGTCTCGAAATACGTGTGCGTGTGTATCTGTATTCGACGCCATTAACCCCTGCCCTTTGACCCCCAATTCCCATATCACTTATCGGTGTTTCAGAGGTCCTCGTCGCCATCTTTTAATTCTGGCATCCCCACCCCTACTTTTCGATAGACCCTCCTACATGTAATTAAATGGACAAAATCTCGTTTTGCAGGAATGTAGAAAATTATGCCGAGAGGGGTCGTCCGCAAAGGACTGTCACGGTCAGAGTCAGGACCATAATGGACTGGAGGGGGTCACCTCGACTTTCTACAGGGCGTCCCCGAAGGTATGGTCGTAAATGAATAGGGTGGTAGTAATCATGAAATCAGTCCAATAACTCGAGCTGGGTTCACACTATATCACCAAACATTGCATTATAACAAATTAGTTTTTAACTCATTGTGAAAAGCTGGGCTTACTGTTTACCGAAACGTTATATAGCCAAGTTACACAATTTGTTTCAAAATGAGATGGGAAAAGGTTGTATAACATGATGTTATGTAACATGTTCTTGTGATATGGCAGGTTTTGTGTTACCCATCATGTGTCGGTAAAGTTCAAAGGACTTACAGGGTGGCAAACAAGTCATTAAAGTCCTAAATATTAAAAAACTTCCTAAAACTTCCTCTACATTGTGTAGTCAGACTAGCTGTACTAAGTTAAGTGCTGATTGCCTATGCTTTGGTACAGATGCAGATTGACACCATTTTTGTTCCTTTAATAGTGTATTATAACATAAAAGATGAATATAAATGATAATAATGTAGGAGTTACTGTATATGTGACGTCATATGACGGATTGCGGAACAAAGTTCAAAGCCAACGTTTTTGTTTTAAAGCGTATAACCAGGTTTATAACGTGATACATAGCATCATGTTGATATTAAATTTTTCTTCTCATTTTCAAATAAGTTGTATAACTTGGCAACATAACATTTTGTTATACATTATAGTGTAAACCTAGCTGATACGTTTAGACAGGGGCCTGTTTCCCAGTAACAGCCAAACTGGGTATCTCGGAAACAGTTAGTTTTTGGACCAAAGTAATTAGGGACACATTTTTGTTTGATTTCATGACCCCTTAATTTATGACCATGACTTCTGGGACTTAGAAATTACAGGGTGTATTATGGATAGCCCCTGGTCTTTAGTTTTAGACTCGTTCAGTTTTGCCTCTTCGATTGTTCGAAAATAACTCGAGACACTAACGAGTGGACTGACGATGAAAGATTCAAATGGTCACCAAGATAACCTGATTGGGCTGCCCCTTGTAGTTCGGCTAACCATGCGATCATTGGTGCTAGTATGGTTTGCCAACAATTTGGGGCAAACGCATTTCTCTGACTATATTAGGTTATGTTTAGTTCTGTAACATCTGATATTATCAACAAACAAAGAAATATTGTTTCGGTGGGTCACGAGAACGTCAAGGGACCAAAAAACGGACGACACAATATCGCCATCCCCTTTTGTTTCCCAATTAGCACCGAATATCTAATCACTGCCATGCACGATGGGTAATCGAACGAGAAATGGAAAATATTTAATAACGAAAAGCACGAGAAACATTTCTGGAGTGTTTTGAAAGGTCAAATGGACAAATTTTGATAATCCATCCTTTTAAAAAAGTCTTAAATAGAGAAACGATTCCTAATATATGGAGGAAAACATTAAAAAATGCCAATTTCTGGGGAAACTAATCCAGAAAATTGAAAAGGTCATACTGGCCTGCTTGACCTTTGGCGTTCGATTATGAATCCCGGTTTAACTAAGCGTCCATTAAAGGCTACCGTTTTATTTAAAACATCAACATTTAGAAAAACAGTTGGAAAGAATCAATTTAAAACTTTAAAATATCGTTAATATTTAAATATTAAATAATTTTAATATGTTAATAACTTTGATTATATTATTAACTTTTTTAATTATTATTATAAATTATTATTAATAAATATTATAATTTTAACAAAATTTAATTAACGGCATTTGGCATTTAAGGCATTTATAAATGTTTTCATTCGATTCGGATTATTTAGAATAAAATTGTAAAAAATCAATTTTTTTAGAATCGGCATATTTAGAATAAAAATGTAAAAAATCAATTTTTTAATTTGAAAATATCATTAAAATTCATACATTTCGAAATATTTTAATAATGTTAACAAAACTTAATTACCGGCATTCGGCATTCAATACATTTAATGCTTTCATCGTAGACACTCGAGAATTAGAGTAGTGGACAAACTAATAAATATGATTTGTTATTAGTGTGATGGACTATTGTTATGACCAGTACGTTTACCCCGAGATGGATTTTCAAAATTTGGTCATGAGGTCAAAGGTGACGAATTTATAGAGGGTTCCACCTGATGGCGCCACCTCGTCGGTATTAATAGAGGCCTAGGTTTTAAGTCGTCGCGAAAATCCCCCTCCCCTCCCCCAAACTTGCTCGTTGCGGAGGTCAGAGGTCATCGCCTCCGACCCCCGTTTTTCGACCATTTTCCGTAGATGTGTTTCGATTCGATCTAATCATATATCCATCGCCTCTTCTATGAAATATGTAATTGTGTACATAACGGAATTCTCTTAATACTATACTTGTACAGTGTGTCCCCCTCCCAAAAAAAAAATGCGGGAAAAAACGAAAATCGGATCAAAAATGAAAAAAAAATGATTAATTCCAATATTCGCCATCCCAGTTAAACCTTCGCATCCGTATATAAACACAATAGGTGTAGGTTATAACGAGTAGGTTCTCTCTCACTATCTTCTCACTATCAGTCAGTAGGCCTAATTATTTGTCATTTTTTTTCTCGATTCCTCTTCTAATCCGTCTTCTAATCCTTCTCATTGTGTTTCGTGTCCGTCTGTCCGTCTGTCCGTGCACGTGTTAAACCTAAGAAAAAACGAAATCAACCCATTTTTTGAATGTCGGCGGCCTTAAATTATACTCGATGCAGGGGGCGCCACTGTCTGCCTGCCTTAACAGCCGATTAAGGACCAACGGACAGTGGCGCCACCCGCCATTAGGAGCAGATTGTTGTAAAAAAAATCAACGAAAAATAACGCTTCGTGCTTGTGAGGGTCAACTTCGTTCCCCTTCGCAACCTTTTGACCCCTCACCCCAACCATTGTTGTTACATCCAATGGTGACCTTGTTTGGGAACGTTCAAGTTTTACGTCATAAGTTATTTTCAGACCCTTTTGATTATCTTGTTCCTCTTGCCTTCCCCAGTGATTACATCATTATTGACCTTCCCCCCCAGTGATGGCATCATTGACCTTCCCCCAATGATGACATAATCATTGACCTCTCCTAGTGATGACATAATCATTGACCTCTCCTAGTGATGACATCATCATTGTCCTCTTCCCGCAGTGATGTTCATCTAAATTAGTGAAATGGATTTTGACAATAATTATTAATGAAAAAATGATAACCTACATTCTGCATTTCTTGATCAAATGATTACCATACATTGATGGTGTTGGTTGGGAGCGTTCAATATTATGTCCTCTCAAAATCTTTCATCAAAATTAGACAGATGGATTTATGGATTTTACCAAAATTTTTATTTAAAAATGACTACATTTCTTTATCGTCTCAAGATGATTTCATCATCCTTTGATGATCTGGTTTGGAATCGTTCAAATATCATGTCATCACAAAATCATTGTTTTCAAATTTCAGGCCTTTTCCCCTGTCGCCAACCTCTCCCAACCCCCTCCCCTCCATGATCATATCATCTTTTTATGATGTTGTTTGGGAACGTTCAATTATTACAGCATCAAAAAGCGTGGTTTTCAGACCCCTCTCATTTCATCATTCACTCCACCAGATGGTGATGTAATACTTGAACGCTCCCAACACCCCTCACCTCAAAGATGAAGACGTAATTCTCGAACGTTCCCCTACCCCTTCACCCTCAAGATGACGTATTACTTGAACGACCCGTTTGTCCCCACAACCCAAATTTATGCGAACTTATCGAAGTTGGCCCTAAAATGTTTATCGCGAAATGGACCTTTTTTAATTAGTTGTAATACAGGGTGTCCCGCAGGGGTTGGACATGACCGTTGCCGGACACCCCGTAGCGCACGCCCTGTAAAATATTATTCTTATGAGCGCAATCCTGTAGATTTTTAATTGAGTACAATCGTTATTATTAGCCGGATGCACCAAACCCTGTTACCGTTAACTTAACTGCTGGTAAGGGGCTCTTGGTGGCAGCCGCCATTATTATCGCCAACTATTGCTCGTTAATTGGCATCGTTTTCCGCGTTTTCGTTGATCGATGAAATCGAGAATGACATGATACACGAATGGTTTTTTGTTTTGTTTTTTATTGATTTCAACCCCCGCCCCCCTTGTATTTTTGCGTCACTTCCGCACCCCGAGGGACGGTCTGGACTCCAATCGTCGGTCTGGTCAGACTGCCCTGACCTCAATTCCTGTTCGCCAACCGCTAGATGGCGCTCCGGTCGTCCACGTTTTCCAGCTTCAGGTCGACCCCTGACCCTCCTCTGCCATTTGGTAAAACACACTTCCCAAAGTTGAGGGTAATTTTTGAACGCCCCCCTATCATTGAAACTTAAGTAAACTCCTTGAAAGGGAACGTTTAAGTATTAATGTCACCAAAAATATTCATGATTGAAAAAAAATTGAATTGGACGAAATTGGTAACAAAATGCATGTTCATATGGAAGTATCAAAATGGAATTTTAATCCAAAGATTTATTTAAAAAAATAATGGGTCATCATTTGGCCTACCCCCTACCCCAAGATGATGGCAATTTTTGAACGCCCCCTTTTGAATGAAACTTAGGTATAACTTAGGAAACTTTTATATAAACTCCTTGACAATAAACGTTCAAGTATTATGTCGCCACAAAATTCTGATTTTTGAACACACTACTTAGTGATGACATCATGACCGGAAAAATAACCGAAAAAAATGTAATTGAACGAAATTTTTATCACAGTGGATTAGAAATGATGGATTTTTATCGAAAGTTTTATATTAAAAATTGATAAGTCGTTTTGTGTTGATGGTCATCATTTGGCCAAGCCCCCTTCCCCAAGACGATGACGTAATTCTTGAACGTCCCCCTTGGATTGGAAATAGGTAATTAAATTTCGTGTAAGCGAATGTTCAAGTAATACAGTGTATGTCACCAAAAATACTAATTTTCAAACCCCTTCCTTCAAAGTGCTGACATCATCAATGACTGAAAAAAAAATGAATTGAACGAAATTTGTTTCAAAATGGATGAGAAACGATCAAATGATGGATTTTAATCTAAAGTTTTATTTAAAAAAATAATGGCTTATCATTCCCCCTTCCCCTAGACGATGACATAATAATTGAACAGTCGTCCTGCACTAAAATTTAGGTAAATTTATAGAATTAAGCGAAATTTTTAGCAAGGCTAGTTTGAATCATCTCCCCCAAGATGATGACACGATACTTGAACGTCACCCATTAATTCAAATTTATTTACTTATAATCCTTTACACCAGCGTTTTTGGTAGCCATATGCACATGCGCACACCAATTAGTCAATTACAGTTATTTTTTAGGATTGTAACCCCCTAATTAAGTTTAATTTATTGATCAAATTCCAATTAATTACTTAAATTTTAAAAATTTCAATAAATTTCAAAAATGTAACTTTACAGGTGAATTGGAAAATCTGTTGAAAGCACTGTTGTAGTAATGGGAGTGGTCAGCTGACATTCGAATGCAAATTCAGAGTATGGAAAACTGGCGAATTCCGGAGTTTCACTCGCCGCCCTCTTGTTTTGTACTTATTTTACCCCCAGCGTTTCCTCGTTTCCTCCACCAGTCCCAATGTGATATACATATGTATAAATACTTACCTGTATTCCATGCAAATAATTTCACGGTGCCTTTGTCCGTAGAGCTGGCCGCAGCTCGGTTTTTCTCCTTTCGGATCGCCAGAGTTCCGTCAGTTTTTTGCCCGAAACCCCTCGGTTTTCGTACCTCGCGAGCGAGCAAAGGGCCCGTGCCCGATGTGTTGTTTCCGGGAGCAAAACGCTCACGGCCCTTACCGCAAGGTGCGGGCAGGAATTGGACCCCTCAGAAACGACCATGCTGACCAGACGACGACGAGCCAGGACCGTGAAAAACAAACCGATGTAAAATCCAAAGACTGTAGCTTGTTTCAGTAGTTTTATCGATTTTATCTTTCACTCGCCACGCAATTACAGTTGATCGGTACATTTCAATGCTAAAATAAATTAAGAATATAACCATCTAGTGTCCATCTTGTCGGCGATGTCCAGTTGACCGGCTGACCCGGGGGAAAAAATGGAAAGCTATCGAAAAGCTGCGAGGACAATAGATACGTTTATTATTAGTCTTTTGCATACAGAATTCATCTTTCTCGAGCACTTCTGAATTTGCGCAAAATTTGCTTCGGTATTCAAGGTGTCCCAAAAGCGTATTTCCATGCAGTTTTCTGGTTTATGCATGAAAATCGGTGTCGCTTCTTGAATTCCCCCAATTTCACGGAAACGTGCAGCAGCTGTCATGTACGGTTGCTCGTGATATGTTCTTGGGTCACGTCTTTGACCGGCAAATGTGACTAACCGCAACGTGATATGGATACAGGTGATCCGAATGGATCTGTTGGAAAAGCGTCTTCTGTCCCATCGATCTCGAATAAGTTGTTAAAAATAAAAGCTGTACAGTGACTGGCGTTCGAGATGCCTAGGGCCTAGGAGAGCTCGAAGCCGGTGTTGCTGGTGATGGCGTAGCGTAGCTTGTCCCTCAACGTGCTCTTTTTCTGGTAATTAGGCAACTTCAAGAGGTTGAAGCAAGTGGACGACGTCGGCAAGCGGTTGACCGGGTCCTTCTTGCGCACGGCGAAGAATCCACGCAGGACACTGCCCACCGTGTCGCCGGTGTCCTAGGAGGAGGAAGAAGTACGAAAAGGTAAACCAAGCCATTTCACTTAGTTTTTGGGTCAGTTTTGGTCGGAACGAACCTGGTCATCGCTGACCTCCACGCAACGTATGGAGAATGGCGGATCCAGGTGCGCAAATCCGAGCAGAGGCGGCTTCGAACAACTTGTCACAAACTGTAACAAGTCCAGTTTTAATGAATTCAATTCAATTCAACTAAGGGTCCTAAAGAAGTAATGCCGATGAGGAATATTGTCTGTGTCATTACAAAACTGTGATACCTTGAGAAACAAACTGCGTTCGTTAGCCGTGAAATCCTTGTCCAGAATGTCCCACAGCCAGCTGATGACCCGGTGGTTGTCGTGGAAGCCGCCGTAGTAGCGAGCATGCCGCCTAGAGGCGAACAAGAGCAATTAAGTGACCATCCGTGATGACATCGAGACTCAAAAGTGGGATTCATCGGACATGGCTACCTGAGATCGTCCAGATAGACCTCGAGAGTGTCTCCCGACACTAGTCGCTGCACCTCCGGCGTGGAGAATATGGCCATCCACTCGTGGTGTATTATGGAGCGGAAGCCGCGGATGAACGCCGCGGTCTGCTCCTTGATCTGGACGTGCATCCGGAAGTGGGCCATTAGGTGGATGTAGCTGATCCTGCGGGTTGGTCAAAATAAAGAGATTCATTCGGTGAACAAAACCCTTCAGAGCCTGGAACGAAACAAACCGACTCACTTGTTTTCGTTGGTGACTGGCACTGCCCGGCCACCCGGGATCAGCTCGTGGGTCACTACCTTCCCCATGCAGTCATCGTCGTAGGAAAACGTTAGGTCCAGGTCGCGGATGTCGGCATCATAATGCTAGAAAAATTGCCAGAAGTTGTTAACAGACTTTTATGGAAAGTCAATCTTTCGGAAAATTTGTCCGATCTCACCTTGATGTAAGTCAGACTTTTGTAAAGATCCGGGTCGAGAGACGGCAGCTCGTCGATGGAGCTGTAGAGGGCGCTGTGCTGGTGACCCAGCACTTGGCTAAGGAAGAAGGAGGCGAAGGGCACGTCCACCACTATGCCCTGCGGCGAGCGGAGACGGTTCAACTAACTTATCAACAAAAACTGGAATGACCATAATGCGGTCAATCATTACCTCGTAGACCGCCTTCCCCAGCATCCGGCCAACGAACTCGAAGAGCTGCAGGTGGTTTTCGTTGATGTGTGAGGTGGGCGAAGGGTACAACCGCTCCTCGCTGGTCACTTTGAACAGGCTCAAAGAGGGGTTGAACACCCTCTTGATGGTCTCCTCCAGAAACTCCTTAAAGACACCGTCCTGGTCGATACCGGCCTCGTCCAAACCCTGGTTTTGCGATGAAAAAGACAGAAGCTCAGTGATTTTAACTGGTGAACTGGCAATAACATTTCTTGGATATTTTTCTATCAAATTCTGCCATTAGTGACCTGCTCGTTGACGAACTTTACTCTTATGACGCCTTTCAGCGCCTGCGGCGGAAGCATGGCCAGTTGACGGTAACCATCCTGAAAATATGTGCAGAATTTTAATCTCAGCTACTGTAGGGTCATAATGGTTTCAAAGGGACGTGACTCACCTCCACGATGCGAGATCGATGCACGGTCACCAGCGTAGACTGCGGCGAAGCGCAGGCAGACTCGGTCAGCCCCAGAACAGCTTTCTCGTTGGTGATGTACTTGCGGAACAGCAAGACCCGCTGGATAAGAAGCATTTGGGACATTGAAAATGAATGCTGGGTGTTGAAAATGGAAAATATCGATAAATGAGGGTAAGGACGAACCTCTTTGTGAGGCACGATGTGGGGCACCTTCTGCAGCAGAACCTGAGCGCTTTTGCGGCCCTTGTCTAGGTCGCTCATGAAGCAGCTTGGCCGGATGTCCCTGTAGGTGGGGAAATGGTCAGCGTCAAAATAAAAAAGGTAAAACGAGTTCGAGCCGCCTTTGCACCATCGCAGAAATCTGTCAACTCACTTGATGAGCCAGTGGTCATCAGGTGAATACTTCCGCCGACAGTCTCTCTGGTAGAGCAGCATCAGCAGCGTGTGGATGGAGTTGAAGAACAGGCTGTGATTCACGGCCTTGGCGTCTGCTCAGGGAAAAAAAAAATTGAATTTTTGATCGACCCTCTCCCAACGTTGGGCACTGAGGGAACCACGACCCACCAATGAGATTGTGCCAGATGATCTTGTAGACGAACTGGTTCAGGAAGTTGCTCATGTCCACCAGATCGTCCAGGCGAAAAGGCCGCTGCTGCTCGTACAACTCCATGTCGTCCAGAATGCTGAAATGAATGAGCTGGAATTATTTCGCAGTAATTATGCCTAATCCGAAAATGGGGGCTGCACCAGTCACGCTATTGTTCCCCGGTTATTGAAACTGATTTTGATTTCTGGACGTTCGGCTACAGTCAGGGCAGTAAATCGTTTCCAGCACCTGCAACCTATGAAAATTGCGGTAACTGGTTCCAACATTTTTTGGGATATTACTCGAACCACAAAATCCAGAATGTACAATGACTTGTTTAGCTAAAGAACGTCTAATTCCATTTTTGTTTAGCTAAAAAACGTCTAATTCCATTTTTGTTTAGCTAAAGAACGTTTAATTCTATTTTTGTTTAACATGCAGATATTTTCTGGTAGTTGTGAAGATGAGAGATGAGGTTGTTGAATATGACATTGAAACAATGGGATATAGTACGTGATGAGGTGTGTGGTGCAGTCGCAGAACAGCATCAGCATCTGGAATTCAGGTGCAGTTGTTTTGGTGTTAATGGCCAAGTGGTCCAGGAACGACTTGAGTCCAAAGTTGGGTCCTAGGGACGAGATGAACTTCCACAGGTTGGGCAGAACCACGTCCTGGTAGCACAGGCCTGTGGGAAATGCGATTCGTAGTTTACATTTTTCCAAGTTTTTTCCCTTGCTGTCCTCTTAGACCCAAAATGAGATTTGCCATACGCTTTCAAAATGTTTGCTATTGCGGTACCTGTGAGGAGATCGAGTCTTAGTTGTGTGAAAGTTGCCAAAGCCATCTGATAGAGGGAGCATGTGATGGCCACGGAGGTGGTCTCCGGGGAGCCCAGTTTGAGGTACTTGTTGGGCATGGCCTTGGAAGATGCCCGCTCGAAGGCCTTCTTCAGGAAATCTTCAGGAGAAAAGAGTAAAGCGTGAGCAGCAATTGATCAAAGGCAATTTTTTTTTAAATCTGCCAAATGTTCGACTCACTGGATGGTTTGGTCGGTGATGTGATGGACGACGTTGCCTCGTAACGTCCGTTGGGATCGTTGGGGCTGCTCACGTGGCCCATGAGGCGGATGAGCGGAGAGAAGGTCACGTTCAACATGCCCACGCTCCACAACAGCTGTAGTTGCTTCTTGATGAACGGCACAGCCTCGTGTAATCTATGGGAAGAGCAGTCGGGTTTAAATATTCGGTAAGCATATGCTTAGCCTAATAGATGGCCAGTTTATTATACCCTGCATCGATTTTCTGCGAAAACCACCCCAGAACCGGGTGCCAATGGGTCAGGTTGGATTGCCGGCTGACCACATAACTCTGACAGCACTCCAACAGCTTGATGGTCACATTCTGCGGAATTAAACGAGATGCCTGTTAACTCTAAATCATACTTTTCTTCGCTTTAAAAGAATCTGAACTCATTCTCTTGCAGAAATTCGAAAGCGAAGAAAATATTTTTGAAGAAAGCCTCGTGACAGCACCCCAAAGAACATAAAAAATGCAAGAAAACAAATGTCATCACCATGAAATCCAGCAGCGTCGTGTGTAGCACAGCGTCCGATGACTGGTTGGCCAGAATCTGAAACGAAAAGCGACAATGACCATGAAATCTAGACACACAATGCCAAAGGATAAACCAGCAACAGACATTACTGACCTCCCTGTCCAGGTATGCCGCATGAATGAGATTTCCGAGCAACGACAAGGTGCTGCCGCCGTCCAGCGATGAGACGACCAGGCGAAACTGCTGACCGCCGCACAGGAAAGCGGTTGTTTTCAGCAGGACCTCGTGCTGGCTGAAGAGGCTGAGGCACTGGGGAAAATCACCGAGGAGACAAATGTAAGATTTTATCAGATGATCAACCATGTATACAATCTCATCGAGGATTTTACCTCCAGGGATTTTGTGGAAACGTGAAGGATCAGAGCGGGTACCGACAGCACGTGAACCACGAACTGGGCGACCAGATTGTCCGAAAACTGGGCTCCTATCATCGGCCTAGAAACACAAAATCTTGACTCGTTCGAAGGACTCTGACAAATGGCTCGTTCGAGAAATGACGAGCTTACCGAACGGCCAAGGTGATGGCTGCGGATGTCGCGGCATGCTTGAGCGAGGGAACGGTTCTCGCCATGCCCTTCATTAACAAGGTCTGTAGGGAAGACAAAACTTACTACACTTTGGAAACGACGGCTTTGCAGTAATCCTAAATATTTTTCTTCTGGGTTTACTCCAAATGCTATAAGCGACATAAGTCATACCTGAAGAGTCGGATAAAGTCCTTTCATTACCAGGTGACCCATGAGGTTGGCACACAGCTGGTTCATCACGGGTCGCAAGGGTTCATCTGCAATTGTAAAAGATTTAACGGTTTTAAAGGTTTGACGGTAAACATTTTCCCGGCTTCGGTCCAGGCATGGTGACTACTAATTTCTGAAAACGAAATTCTTAGAATTTTCCAGGGTCGTATTCCAATTTTCCAAGATTCAAAAAACAGTAGATACCATATTGTTTTGAAAGACCATATAGGCGAAAATTTTACAAAAACTAGACCACAAATTGTGGATTTTAACCCATATTAGCACGCCACTGACAAAAATATAAAAAAAAACTCGGGGCACTGACGAGACCTTAAACTTCCTTTAAATAAATCATATGTCGGAAATAATAATAATAGAAATGCTGTAGGAAAGTTATGTTTAAAAAAAACTAAACAACAAAGACTTGGCCCACATTTTCATATAAGCTTACAAATTTAATTACAAAAGTGAAAATAATTTATGAGCACCGAGGGTAAAATCTTTCTAAATCTTAATTACAAATGTTGAATTTTAGGAGAACGGTGGAATTGATTATTCGGCTAATCAGTTTTGTTACCATTTATCAGAATTAATACGAACGAACACAAAATACAATTTTGATACTGAAAATGCGCAGGTTTCAAATCAAAATTCCCTGAGTTTTCCATGTTTTCCAGGCTGGTAGTAGCCATGAACTTTCAAACATTGTTTTTCCGCCGTCGAATGTTCCTTACTGGATTTGCTGGACAGTATCTTCCATGTGTTGGTCGATGTGAAAATGACCAGCGTGTGCAGATGCAGCATGATGGCCTTGCTGTCAATCGGTGACTCCGGCTGCACGAGCAACACGACAATGGATTAGTATCGTTAAGTTCAGATAACGAGCGGTTACTGGCTGTGAGGAAAAAATCACGTTAACCTTTAATCGCTGAAGGTAAGCGCAGCATTGCCACAACAGGATCTTGATCTGGCGGATGCAGCGCAGCGTGTGCTGCTTGATCAAGGTGATGCTAACGTAACAGTGCTGCTCGGGGAGGAAGAAAAAAAGAAATTTCCGAGGCTGTCGACAATTAGTGATTATCAACAATGCCGGCATGCCTTAACTGCTCACTTTCATGTGTTCGACGTCCATGCTGGCCACGATGTGACGGCAAACATTCTGGAACCTCTAAATGACGACAAAAACTGTGGCATTACGACCAGACAGACTCGAGAAATAAAGGTCTGTTTTGCCATCGCTGATCAAAGCTCACCTTGTGGTCGCGCTCCTCGTCGAAGATCACGAGGAATTTCGTCAGCACTTTAAACACGTCTATCGCTGCAGAAGACAAGAAAAAGGGCATGAGGATGACATTAGTGTCGAAGATCTTGATCTAAATGCTAAGATGTAAAGTACTCGCCTAAGTGTCTAGATGTAGCTGGGTCAAACTCCTCCGGGAAGGTTGCATCGACTTCACTCCTGCGCGAAAATGTATTTTGAAAATTTCCAAACGTAACTCACATTTCGAAACCACGGATTCCCCGTAAAAGCAGGCAGCATCAACTCCATGACACACCTACCTGATGTCCCTGTTGAGCTTCTGGCGCAGCAGATAGCCGCGTACGTGAGCCTGTGAGGATTCATGGGAAAATTGGATTCAATCTGCCAGATTCTACTCAAGTGTGAATAGTTGACTTGCTCACCTGTATGCATATTGCGGCCTGCTCCCGTCTTCGCTCCAGGGCCCTCTCCTGCCTGGCCTGCTTGGTCTGTTCAAGGAACTGGTCCTTCTTCTTGGTCTCCGCTTTGCCGCTGAACATCTTGCCAACGGTCCTCAGTGCTTTGGTCGCTGCTGACCACTAGATGTGGACTGGCCGGTCATTCACTGGAATAAAACAAAATGTTCTATGATGGTATTGGATAATTATCGACAAGGTATGGGATCATCAACGTGATGCTGAACGCTATGAGAAAATGCTTCACGAGGAGGGTTGGGAATTATGTCATGGCAGCCAGGTGTTGGTATGTTGAAGTATGTTATCTATCGGGACCCTACACAGTTAGTAATATGGTCAACTTCCAGAAATATCCAGTGGGTGCAGTAGCCTACTAATGGACTGATGTTCCATTCTCATTACTGACGATTATCTGCATTTTTACAACAGTAATTTCTAGCCGGCGCCAGTGGTCGAGTGGTAGCGCACTGTCTTCTCAACCCAAGCGATGCGGGTTCGCATCCCGGCCGAGGTCGGTGGGAAATTTTGGGCAGGCGTTTTCCCTGTGTGCCGGCTCTTTCGGATGAGAGTTTAAACCGAGGTCCCGTGCGGATCCCCCTTGCTATCCGCACGTTAAAGATCCCTCAGGGGGGCGTATTCCTCCCTGCGGCTAAATTTCCGGGTGGACGGTCTGCCCCCTGG
>JAQGAF010003610.1:0-16919 GCA_034687865.1 Kryphioiulus occultus
AAGGTAAAGCGGACCGAGTGACGTCTTTGGCACCCATTTGGCCGGAGGGTCACGGTGGGGGGTGTGAAAGACTAGTGACGTCACCGGTCGTTTTCGTTCAAATTGCCCAACGAGCAGTTAGGGCGGACGTAATAAAAACAAACGCAGAAGGAAAACAACCTTAATTATTGTTTTAAAAAAAATTTAAAAATTGAAAACAAATTAACAATGATCCGTGATTTCCTCGTAAAAATTTTCCCTTTCCGGTCAAAATTTCCCTCTACAGATAAGATGATTAGCTATCGGAGATCCTTGAGTACCTGACATTAACATTGGTGATTTGGTGGTGTCATGAAACGAAATGCACTAACTGTATACGTGTACGTGTTTACTAACTTAGCTGATACGGGTGCTGTCACTTTAGTTCGTTCAATGTTCATTTTGTACGTTTCAAATAATGATTTTAATTATCATTATCACCTTTTTTTATTTATGAGTTAAGATTTTATAATATTTTAATCAAGCCAAATAATTTGTACAACAGGTGCGTGATATTGGCATAGACGAGTAAACTCTGGGTATTGTTATTTTCAGAAATAAAATTACGCGTATTATCTGACCATTCTATTTATTATAAAGACCGGCGCATTTTAACCTTAGATGGGTGCGGGATGGTTTTATCTATTGTAACCCATCGACCGTTTTTTTGGCGTTTAATACGAATTATTTTAAAAAAAAAATCGACGAAGGTAATAAGAAAGTGAACACCGCAAAAATTGGATTTCAAACGTAATTTTCTTAAAATGTTTTGTCGAAATATTAATAACGAAAGGAATACTGCATGGGTCGCATTGGATAAACTGTTATCATCAACAATTGACAGTTTTAAGAAATATTAATAAATACACTTAACTGAAACACTGGGCCATATGAATTTGCCGATTTCTAGTATAACTAGCTATCAAATAGTACAAGTTAGATAGATAGTTTATTCAATAAAAATAAATTATAATTTAAGCAAATCACTCTTTTAATAGCACAAAGTTTTTTTATAAAAATAAACTTGCGTGTGCTAATCGTTAATACATATTTGTTATTGTTAAATTAGTTATAATAAATATTTTAACATCCAATAATTATTACATTTGTTATTTTCAAATTATAGATCCAAAAAGTAGTTCAGCATTAAATTATGCATTTTAATGGATCGTTTGTAAATCGTTAAGCTGTCTCTCTATACAGAATATTTTTTTAGGATGAGCAGAAAGTTTCTTTTTACCAGTATTTTAACCTTGATATTTATCCTAACTACAGGGATGCATTTTGAGAATGCATTACATGTATTTCCTGCTGATTTTTCGCATCCTATTCTGGCTAACTGCAGCTTTTATTTTCTAACTACGTGTTATTGCATAACTCGATGAAGCTGATTAGTGAGGAGGATATACACTGTACATATGCACATATACTGTAGTCCTAGGCCTTTCTCTTCTCAAAATCAACTTTATTTTGTGCGTAACATTTTCTGATAAGTGATTTCAGTATTGCCGTTCCCCTAAAAATTGCTTTTTCAGTCAGCATTTTGACACTCGGTATAGTTATAATGGAGGACACATTTTTGGACACATTCTTTGGTATAGGATTACGAAAATTTCGAGTTACTCAAGTGCTTAAATGCGTTTGTGAGGGTATTGCATTCAGCGAGGGGGAACGCAGTAATGGTTGGTGTAATTATGGCGAAATGGTCGAGGGGATAATTGGCCCTCAGGTACAAATTTATTGTATTTTCCCCCATCCTTCGGCTCAAATTGTATTGCTGGGACCAATGCTAAAAACGAGTAGAAATGATAGAAAAAAAAAATGGAAACATTAACGTTTCGTGTCCTCCAAAGCAATCGAAAAAGTTACTACAGATGGGCATCAACCAAACAGTTCCATACTACGAATAACAATTAAATTTAGTAAAAAAAATAAACGAACTGATTGACAAGTAAATTAGTGTAAACATGTATTCGGAATTGCTTATAGGTCATAGTTACACAGTACGTCTTGCACAAAAACGTTAAACGCAATTGGGAAAGAAGATAATCGTAATTTCAGTATTTAGCATAACCACTGGTTGTACAATGTACATGTACGTGATTATTTTGACGGTACCTCTGGAGGTAACTCTGGTCTGAACACAAATATAGGATTGTCCTTGAGGAAGAAACGAAATATTTAATACGTAATTAGTTTAATTGAGTTTAAAATTGCAGAATGCTATATTTCCACAATAAGCTTCATAACTGAAATTTGGATGCACTAAACCCCCCCTAGTTATAATGAGATTGGATTCAACGTGGAAATATTTTTTCCACGAAAATGTGAAAAAATCGATTGCAGCTTTACGATTTTAATAACGAGATTAGCATATATTCGAAATCGTAGTTCACTTCAATCTACAGCAAGTCAAATTGCGGTTACATTTACATGTTTGTGAACTGAAGTGTTTTCAAACTTCAGCAATGTTGTAACTTTTTAAAAACGTCGATTTTTACGACCGAGGTTTTTCATAAGGTTTCTCATATAAGAAGACCATAACTATGAAGGCAAGTACGCTTAGGAAAAGTACATATAGATATGAGATTCCTTTTGCAAATAATGAATATTGGGAAAAAGAACCCTAAGGTATATAGTGCCAACTATTTTTAGTGACTTGCCAGTTAACCTACGTGAGTAATAATAGTGGAAGAATGGTCACGAATTTCTTGTTGGATAGACAATCTAAAGAAAAACATGTCTGAGAATTAAGAATTGAACTAGATTAAACTAAATTAACTGGATTGAGTTTGAAAAATAATATTATAATGTTAAAAAGATTGCCTTAATGGAATATTTTTAACTGCTGTTTCTGTGGGTGGATGGTGTGTTTTGGAGGGCTAGTTGATGATTTGAACATATTACATAATAATGCTGTGGGGATAAAAATATATCAATGGAATCACTGTAATAACTGAGGGGCGAATACAAGTTGTTAATAAATTAAATTAAATTGGAATTGTTGAAGAAAGTGCGCTGTCCTAAAGAAGGGAGTACAAACTCTCGCAGTTTCTATCCAATCAATGCGATTGTAAATGAGTTTTTTGTTTTGTTTTTTCAGGAGTGCAAAGTACGTCCACCATCTCCAACCATGGCCATGTCAGTGGACATCGAGATGGAAGAGAAGTTGACGTATAACGTGCTTTTCGCCACTGTACCCATCAGGGCGTTGAATCTGTCGTGCAGGCGCAAACTGGCCTTGGCTCTCAACCCAAAAATGTCTTTACCAGCGATGAGCGGCTATAGCAGGTAAAATAAAGGCTAACATTCGCTTTTACCAAAAAGTCGAAAAGTTTTAACAGGGTTCCCACATTTTTTTGAGAACGAAATTTCCTGACTTTCCAGGTTTTTCCAGCTCATTTTTTAATTTTTCCATGACCATGATTGAAAATCAACATTGCGTTATTATACTTTATTTTTACTTTGCGAAGATATTTATTTCTAGTAAAATGGATAAAAACTTAGTTGGAAGAGTAGGCTAACTTATGTTTCCCGAACAGCTATGGCAATTTCTTTATCAACTGACTAAGGTTGAATGCGAGTCATCACTCAAGTTTTTGAGTAACAGTTGAGTGGATAATTTACTAAGATGGAGATCTTATATTATAGTATTTGTAACACTATCAATATTGAAAAAGACATGGAACAAACATTCTGCTTTGCATGTATGAGAAAACTATTTAGGAGAATTCCTCAAGCACAAGTTTGGTGCCTTCATACTACCTACCCTAAATGTCTGAATGGATTAACCGAACACAGCTACTTGGACAGGTTTTAAAATTAAAAATATTTTAAGCTAATTTGTTTTTAATCTTTTCAAATCATGATTTAACAAGTTTATGGGCATATTTTTGATCGTAAAAGTTCCGTGTCAAATTTTACATCTTCCCTGACTTTCCAGGTTGTGGAAACCCTGTGATAGCCATATTTTATAATAATAATAATATTTATAATTTATTCGCCTCAGAGATTGGCAAGGGCTTGTCGAAGCCATCGGATACGAGTACGAAGTGAACAAACTACTGAGCAACCGAGAGGACCCTACCATGGCCCTGTTGGATCTTTGGGAAAAGCACGTGTCCAATCCCACGATCGCGAACCTGCTGGAGGGTCTTCAGAAGATCGAGAGATTCGACGTCATAACAGATATCTTGCCTTTGCTAGGTAAATTACCAATAGCTGGGATATAGAAGCGGTTTTTTATTTTATTTTTAGTTCAAATAGAATTCGGTCGTTGCTTTATTTGACGCCATTGGAATTGCGAGAAGAATTTGAATCTTTTAAAGATATTCGCAACGATGATTTAATAATTATGTTCAATATTGCTCGCCACAAACCGTAATTTAAATTAGTTTGGTGGGTGGTAAACGATTTGCCCAGTTTAGGTTCACTGACGCGTGTACGTGGACCTGTCCACCACCACCGGATGTAATCTTAATCAGTTTGGTTTGACCCAGTGTTGTTGAAATTTCAATTTCAGAAAGGGACGCTCAACGTTATCTAAAAAGTGAAGAAGAGGACAGACGCCTGACGGAGAAGCCGATTCAAGTTCCGATAGGTGAATCTAGTTGAAAATAACACTCGTTAACGTTTTATTTAGCTTCGGAATTAATTTTGGATGTTTTTATGATTTACAGTTACTAGCGAAAAGACAACTGTTACCGCGCCATTTCTTACTCTTCCTGAAGGTAAGTTGCGGCATTCTGCGATCATTTTCGAAGACCGTCAATAATGACGCTCAAAACACTATTGTTATGATCCCATGCTTCCCAAACCTGGGTAATAGTGGTTTTTCTGACACAACCTCTGAACACACATTCAAATTTAATATAAATGGTG
The DNA here is from genome assembly GCA_034687865.1 of Kryphioiulus occultus. NCBI lineage: Eukaryota > Metazoa > Arthropoda > Diplopoda > Julida > Julidae > Kryphioiulus > Kryphioiulus occultus. Next base: position 4,900 of record JAQGAF010003610.1, read on the forward strand.
TAGAATTGATCTGTCGGTGTATACTGATACTCTAAAAGTCTAACAATTGGGTAAAAACGACATTCTAATCATCCGTGTTCCTACATGGAAAAGAAATGCATATAGTGTTCCCACTAATATGAAATGCATTTTGAAATGTATTTATATTGCAATGCATTTCATAATAAATTTCAAATGTATTGCAGAATGCATTTCGTAATGTCTTCAATGATTTGTGAAATGCATTTGTGAATGCATTTTAAAATAAATTACTAAAATACATTGCTGTATGCATTTAGAAATGTATTTGCTGTGAATGTCTTGCTGCAAAATACATTTGCAATGCATTTCCCAATTTGCAAAGCATTTCAAAATGCATTTCCTTTTCATGTGGATTGGCGAATGAAGGTAATAGTTTGGAAAGCATTGTTATAATCATTTTGAAATTGCTCATCGCGATAAACGCCATCGTTAATATTTCCCCCCCCCCCCCAAAATGCTAACTAAAGACACGTGTCCAATTTACCATTTTATTTTAGTGGAGAAAAGCTCTAGCCTCATGGAGGAAAGCTCGACAGAAGAGGACGAGTACATTTTCGACGCGTACGTGTCTTACGTTGAATCTGACTTGGAATTTGTTACGAAGCTCATCGACAAACTGGAGGGAGAACATGACCTGAGACTGTTCGTCAAAGACAGGGACATGCTGGCCGGCTTCGACGAAGCTGCTGCAGACGTCAGGATTATTTACGAAAGGTATTGCCCTTTCCTAAACCTTACAGCGCATAGCAGTTATTTTCGTTATAATATTAATAACGAAGAGCATACTATTTCGCTTTCTTTGTCTTCATGGTCTTATTCACATTAATAGGTGCAAAAGGATACTACTTATAATCTCTCCAGAATTTCTCAGTGATCCCAAATGTGAATTTACGACCATGTTCGCTCAAGCTCTGGCTGTTGGTAAGTAGTTTAACTCGTGCTCAGAGTGTTTCTGAATCTTTGACTTGGTTTACACGCACACGTTAAGCTATGTTAGGCTCGTGGATTTCATAAGGCCGAAAGTTCCACTGTCAGATTTCAGAAATCCACTCAGATGTTCATATAGCCAAGACAGCAGCAGGCCAAACATAGCTCAATGGCTGCATGTAAACCTGTACCAGGCTGTAAACCACTACGGCGGTCGAATTATATAGGAAATATATAGGAATTTTTTTCTAAAAAAAATAAGTAAATAACTGCAGTTTAATGGCATGTGAGACTTTTGTTCATATTTCTTCATATGCAAATATCTGATTTTATCTAAATTTTCACCAAATATTTCAGAAAAAATTTTTCATCAACTAAATAAATAGAGGTTCTCAAACTGTCACAAACAACTTAAATTTTAGAATGGCAGACTTTTGCGACCCATCTACAATAGGCCTATTGAGAATGCCGTCCGCAAATTATTTTTACAAAACTAAAAAGGCTAGTGTAAATATTGACCATAAGAAAACGCCATAGGCCAAAATTTTTTTTAAAAAAACTAGCCATAATGCATTTTTCTTTTTTTAAAAAAATTGTATGTGCGTAAATACTAGCATTTTAATAAGAGAATGCCGTAGGCGAAGGTTTTGTTAAATAAAACTAACCATAATGCATTTTTAGGACATTTTTAGAAATATCAATAATCAACACAATGTCATGGGACATTTTTTAAAAGAAAACTAGAAATGATAGATTTAATATGAATTTAGGCGTGCTGCGGGCGAAATTTTTAGAAAACCAGATCTCAGATGATGAATTTTAGCCAGTATCTGTTATTTATTTCTTTGCCACAGCAGTTTGCAGTAAAATATAGGAATATATATTAATTTTTCTAAAAATGTAGGACTATGAAAATATAGGAATCACTTTACAGCCTGCTGTACATAGTTGTGGATCATTCCGATAGGAAATCGACCACATTTTTTGGCTAACAAATTTATATGTTCTGAATTCATGATTTTTCCACTAGATAATAATTTGTACGCGCGCAAGGTGATTCCCGTGATCTGCAAGCCGTGTGAGCTTTCGGTGCGCCTTAGGTACATCGCACGCGTGGACTACACAAAGAGGGACATCTTCGGCAAGTTCTGGGACCGGCTCTACTACTCCATCAAGAACCCGATCCTGGGTGAACTGCCCTCTTCGACTGGCACGGGCACAATCAGCAGCCACGTCTCTTTGCACCCCGAAGAAGCCTCGACGTCCACCAGCGGATCCACGGAATCTCTGGTGGCAAATCCCTCCAGGATGATCAAGCCGTCAAATCTAACGCCCATGCCGGATGATTACTCGTCGGCGACGACAAGCGGATTCGCCTCCGCCGCGGCCAAAGAGTGCGATTCGGCAATGGACCCGCAAAGCTCGTCGAGCATGCACTTGAGCACGCCAAAATCAACCAAGAAGAAGAAGAGCCCGTTGTCCAAAAGAAAGTTCCTTTCGTTTGGCCGGACTCGAAACAATGCCCAGACACAGTGAATCGGAAAGAGGAGGATCTGAGCGGAGTAAAGTGGAATGCGAAACTATGACGATGTAGAACTGTGATAACTTAATCGGATCAGGGATGGCTCGTGACTTACATCGCGCACGACGATTGGACCAGGAGACTTAGGTAACTGGAGGATAACATATACACGTACTTAACTAGTAGGCGTCGTAGCGAGACTGATTTCTTTTAGAAACACTAGTTTCCGGTTAAGATTTTGACGCCACGCTTTTTCTTGCAGCGCTGAACAAAACGGGTGCACGCGTTGCCGAACTTCCAAACCTGTCTTTATTTTATGCCATAGGGATTTGTTTACTCTGGCAATCACAGGGTGTCTACTGAACTGTAATTTCATTTTTCCAGTATTTTCCAGTAAAAAAATACATTTTAAACAATTTTTTATGCCAATTATATGCTCACCAGGGGGGGATACAGCATTTTTCGATATCGGGACGTGAAAAATTTAGTAACTGGCCTAATATTAATAAACAATAAATGCAGTAGGCGAATTTTTTTTAAAAAAAACTAGTCCCAAACAATTGGGTGTACACAGATTTCCACAAAAATTTAGATTAATAATTTAAAGCATCGCAGGCGAAATTTTTAGAAAAACTTAAAAAATTTCCAGTATTTTCCAGTATGAAAAACGATTCCCAGTATATTCTAGTATTTCCAGTCCAGTAGACACCCTGAATTAATGACAGACTACTGACGATTTTTATCTGGCCATGGCGTCGTGCATATAAAACTTTTGAGGACTGAAATAACGAGCTTTGGATCCATGCTGGCTTCTCTCTCAAAGCTCTTTTTCTTTCGTTTTTTTTTTTTTTTTTACAAAACGATGAGTTCTGGTCCTTACAATTTTTTAGAAAAAATCTTCAGTTTTTTAACGATGAAATCTCTTTAAAAGTGCAATGTTTACCTGGTCAGATTCGATCTAACCGTAAAAAAGGGTGTAGACTGGAATCCACCATTTGTGATCTAAGTTTTCCATAAACCGTCTGCAAATTGGACAGAAATGACCAATATTGATGATTTAGGTTTCAGGAAAAAGTTTGCCTCAGTATTTCCTTAATTATCATATTTATAAAAAAAACATTTGGCGAAAAATATACTTAAGAGCCAATTGCAGTCCGCATTTCTGGTAGCATTTTTTTTTTGATAAATATTTGCCTAAACAGACTTGAATGGAAATACGTATTGAAGTCCAGTAAAGTATTTTGGGAGATGTTCAGAGTACAATCTGTATGAGAAAGTCTTGCCCCAGATTTTCGTATTCCAGATGAAATTTTGAAATATGACCAATCTCGATGGTACACTTAAAAATATATTTATCCATAAGTGCTTTTAGAGATATACATGTTGTTTCTTACAACTGACTTTCGGGGATTTTGGACCTACTTTGGGATTTGTTTGGGAATCTTGAAGTTTGCGGGGCATTACGTATTAGCGTGCTTTTTTCACAATAAAAATAATGCTATTTTGACGAATAATTCGTGAGAAATAGCAGAATTACTGCTTAACAGTTTTGTTGAAAAGTGTTGCACCGCACCATTGCATTTCAAGGCAACTTTTTTAGTTTTTATACAAAAATGTGAATGTTTGTTATTTATTATGTTTATCATTTAGTCTTGTCCGAAGTATGTGAATTTGATGCAATATTTGAAAATCGCGCGAAACAGTAATTTCTGAACTTTATTGGGTTAGTCTGTTGCTATGTCTTGATTCAAGGTGGAAAGTTAAAAATTGGGTTTTTTGAGAAAATGATCGTTTGATATGAGAGGTATTACGTTTGTGTACTGTTGTAAATCTAGAGTATACGCCGAACATTTTTAAACCTGAAATTAAATCGCTCAAAAATAAGTGTTTCTCTCTCTCTCATTTTATTACAGTACGTGACAGTAATTTAGGTTTACTGACATATGGACATTACTGCAGTTAACTCTCTATGACTAAATTAAGCTCGGTGTCCATTTGAGAGTTGAGTGCTAGTAATCATCGATGAGAATCTCGGAGGTCTGTCCACCTGATACGGTTTCCCTCTCGATAGTTTGAGATTAGCGTGAAATCACGAATTTAACTCTCAGAACAACGTTCACTCTGCAAGTATCTGCAGAATTCCATTATTGATGAATTCTGACCGCACCACAAGTTATCGAAAATGACTAACATTTTGAAAGTTACAATCGAGGACACGGATAACCCATTCTCCCGACAGTGATTTCACTCTTAGTGAATCATGGGCATAACTCTTTCAAGCAACACTCAGCCCTGTATCCACTTGCAAGTTTACCTCTGGAGAAGTTATACAGTAAAATTTCGATTATCGACCAGGAGTCGGGACCACATGTGTGACGGATATACGGAATACATGTATGAATACCTAATATCCATGCAGAGTTAAAAGTGCATTTAGATTAACGCCAAGCATGATTGCGTTGCAATGGCCGTACTTACAAATATGTCACCTGGTGGTTAAAAGCTGCAACTCAACTGGAATATAGAGCGATAGGGCGTGGTCTATCTGGCTTCACTAAAACCCGATGCAACATCTCTTCTCTACTGTAGCGTAAAAAATGGCGCCTGATCAGAAACTCGTGTTTTTATTTCAAATGTTCGTTTGGAAAAAAAACACACCAAGAAATCCACGCACACGTGCTCGCAGGAATTCAACAACAAAGTCGACGTCACCCTCATTTGGGCAAATTGAGAAGCCGCGCAAAAAATGGTAGAAATCTTGTTTTAGAGTCAACTGAACGTTGTGCTCAATTTGAGCCTGTCAAGTGTCCCCATGACACAATCGACTTTTATTAAAATGGATTTTAAATTTTTACTCAGATAAAACCACCCACTTGCCCGTGCTCAAACTAAATCCGTAAAATCAACTTTATGTAAGCAAAACGCGTTTCCATACACGACTTTCTTGTTTAAAATGCAATTTAACTCTGCATGGAAACTAGGTACATGTAGCACGAGTACCGTTGAAAAATCGCTGTTGATGGAATTTTCCTAAAAATTATTGAATGTGATGGACTGTTGTGGTAACTACTCTGTAAGAGCGCACACTATACAATTTTACTTTAGGGCGTGAAAATGCCATATAATCTATTACAAAAAAGTGTTTTTGGCGACCCGACATGCTAACAGTTTCACTGAACTCAAATGGACATCGAGCATTAGTTGTACCAAAAGAGCCAAAATTCAAAATGCCACTTAAATCAACGCTAAAGTAAAACGTGTGTTATGGGATCTATGCACATTTTTGTGGAACAATTAATTAATCTCACATTTGGAGCAAATGTTGTACACGGTACCTTGGCATTATAAGTCGCACGCATCCACTATCAGCAGAGCGGGGGAATCATCATGCAATCGAGTTTCTTAAAGCTCTTGACCACAACTTTTACGAACGAAGGTTGAAAGTTAGCGTAAAGTATGGAATTTACCTGTGCACTCCATACCTTAAGAAATTTTTCGATTCCTTCTTGCAGACAAACATGACGCTCTTGTAGCTGTACTGTAACATTGAGCGCGAATTCTGGGCGTATGTAGTCGGAATGTTCAGCTTTTCCTTCTGTAAAGCGAAGAAAGTTTAAATTAGTTATCAAGAAAACACTATATTTCCGAAACCCTGCGTCGTAAATTTGCGAATAAATTAAAAATAAATTTTATAAATTGGGAAAACAGGAAATGGGTAACATGACTTTTGAAAATGATTTGAGTTTTGCGACAATGCAAAAAATTAAATTTTCAGCACATTCCCAATAGTATTATGCCATAATATAGTTTATAAAAGTATGAATAGCAGCCAAAATTTAGTTAAATTTCTTTAAGTTTTATTTTCTGGAACTATGAAAGTTATAGGAATTTTAAAACAAAATTCGGAAAAATAAATGTTTCGTTGAAATATAGCATTTATTTTGAAAAAAATATAGGATAGGCAATTTCGCAAAATTTCCAGGTTTGAATTACTGACAAAAATAACTCGGAGGTCCTTACTAGCATAATGAATCCGACGCTTTGAATTATCTCTCTAACGTTCTCGTAACTGGGTTCAATGGAGTTTTCGTTCTGCATATCGGCAAAATGATACAGCAGAGGACCTAAAGTGGTAAAATTTAATCGGTATTGCCGATTTTCTGAAACAACTGTAAAAATCAGTATCTCAAAATGGCATTAACCTAAATTGATCCAAATTCCACCCGGCTTAAGAATATTCCAAATGGTTTCGATGTATGTTATGATGTTATTCGCGGTATCCAAGAAGAAACACGTCGCTATGCAATCCCAAGCCTCTGTAGAAGAGATCAATGAAATCAAATCAAATTATGGAATAAACGAATTGTATTACGAAATTGTATAAACGAATTTGTTCTGAAATCTCTATCAAAATGCTCACGCATGTGTAATCTGCTGCAAAATACGTGTAATGATAAATTTGCAGCACTGAAACTGCAATTTTAATGCAGACTGTCATTTAACTGCAACGCTACCATATTTAATGCATTACAGTTCTAAGATTGACTTTAATTGCAATAGCAAAAATGGTAACATTGTTTGTACGATTGATTTCTAAACTACGAAGACCAACATATTTACCATTTTCCGTATAAATTTCTAGAAAATCTCCAGCCGCCATCGAAAACTTGGCATTATGCGGCAAATCCGATGGATTGACATCCGGAAAAGAAATATATTGCACCTGGTCGCTGTTCTTCAGATTATTGCAGTAGTGATGGATCCAAGGATAGAGTTTATAAACGTTGATGCCATGACACCTAAATGGTCCGATAAAAAGGTAGGAACGATGTGATAGTACGTCGGCGACGAACATGAGCATTATCTATCGAGTCTAACATAACGTGTAGCACTCACTTATTGAGCACAAAATTCGAAGCAAACAACATAAAGAGACTAAATTCATTGCCTTGGCAAATATAACCGCATCTCGCAATTTCGTAAGCTAAGCGGCCGAGACCAGATCCAGGGACGAGTATGCTTACTGTTGACGGATCGCTGAAATAAAAGAAATGGTGAATCACGTAAAATGTCGTTGACATTTTTCCATCGGCCCATTGTGTTTTATGTTGGAGCATTTTGAGTAAAAGTAAATTGAGTATCATACAACATCGATCTACAAATGTGTTTATTACCACGTGGCTGGAGAGAATCTTATTTGTATTTCATCTAATATCGGTTTGTAGCATTGTTTTCTTTCTTCGGCTCCATCGGTGCTCCAGTCTCTAACGAATTGTTTCAAAGTGCTTTGGATTTTCTCCATATCCAACGTAGAAGCAAAATTATCAGACTACCCAGAGAAATTAAATCAACTTCGTAAATAAAGTCAAAGGGTTAGCTTACATCTTTCACCTCGGTAACGTGGTAAACTTACCGCTTCGCTATCTTCCGAATGAGTGACATTTTCAAACATTTGCGAAACATCTTGAATGATTAATTTGATGATTTCGTAATTGTGTTGCACGGCCATTCTTACATTCGCCAAATGTTCCCTATACGAACTCAGTAAAAGTTGATGACTTTCAGGCAAGCTTTTTAGGTAATTTTCAGTTTTATTTAATCTTTTAAACGCATGAGCCCTGAAACGAAAAAAAAACAATTTTCAAATAATGTGACACATCCGAGAGGTTATCAATTTACACATTATTAGAATAATGCAAGGTCGACTTATTGCGGGTAGGCATATACAGAAACTTTTCACTCAACAACAGACCCAATAGGATAGGATTACTGAATTTACTTTCTAGATATTCGCATGCAACAGAAAACAAACGAATATAAACTTGTAGCGACTCTATTAGCCACACTGGTTACATCAAAAATTATTCAACCATTTCGCGGAAACAATCACTAAAACTGTTCCAAGTGAAATAACCATAGTGCATACTATGCAGTTGAACTGCATTTTATTCAATGAAAGTAAACAATTGCAGTTTTTCAACAGGGTGAAGTGTAGGCCATTATGCATGTTATTTGGCTGTGGCAGACTTTTGCATTATGCTGCAAATTAGTGCTACTTGCATTGTTCTGTCTGGAGTGTAGTAAAATTTAACAAAACAAAAAACCTGAGAAAACCCTGAAATGTAAAATCAATGCAGAAAAGGACAAACAGAGCCTACTTTCAGGTTTATCAGCTCATTTCAAATACATTTTTTAGTTGCAAGTGCCATTATATAAGGCTATGGAATATTTTATGCTTATTACTAACTCTTCATTGGTAAATATTGCTCATAACTTTGGAAAACCGGTACACTGTACCTGTAGTATCGAAATGCGTTGACTATCCTACGAAAATGCTGTTTTTCTAATTCTTCCAGGTCTACGGAATCGGTGGTATTGGCAGTTTCAGTCATTTCCGTTAAACGTACAAAAACGACTTATTTTGATACTGTAATTTACTAACAGAAATTGAACTAGAAAACATGAAATTCATCAACAAATTCAGAATTGGAATTCCAACCAACAGTAACAACAATGCCAGCCAAAATGGGTTGCCAAAATGTGGCAGGCAGCATCCGGAAACGGAATGAATTTATAAATGCTTCGTGCAAAAGCGCCGTAGAAATCCTAACTAAGCAAGTGTAAGCCTAGAACTAACCATGCAATCCATACGTCTACTAATCCCAACACTTAATCCTAATCCTAACCAGGGATCATGTCTTTCCTGTTGATTTGAAAAACGCCGAAAATAATTACCCGCAATCGAAATTCAGATAAAACTATAAAGTTGTTGAGTGATTGGCATTTTATGCCAATTGAGCATTTATGCCGATAGTGTAGGCCTACGTGGGTGTACATTACACATCATCATTTATTCAAAGTATTCCTACAACAAAATGGCGGTTGGCAAGCCGATTTAATTACAATTTGCTTACGTTGATTTATTCAGGTTTGGGGCAGTTTATGGGGTTCCTCTAGGGGGGACCTAGGGGTTTTCCATGCAGTGAAAAAATCAGCTTCGTGAAAATTCACGCACAAATCCATTTTTTATTTCTCCCATCGCATTCCCTTCAAATAGATCGCCGTAAGCAAATTGTAATTAAATTGGCTTGCCAAACGCCATTTTGTTGTGGGAGAGCTTTAAATAAATGATGATCTAGTGAAAATTACCAAAGATTTTCAGCAACAGAATACACCTGTACATGTAGAATTACCAGGTTAAATCGCTAGTTAAAGTGGTAAAATTCATTTCTAATTGTTTACGTGTGATCTCATTCCTTTTAAGCTATTCGCATCTAAAATTGTAGCAACTCTATTAGCCACACTGGTTACATCAAAAATTGTTCAACCATAGTTTAAAAAGAGAATTAAGGAAAATTAAGTTGCAATTCGTTAGAATAACCACTATATATATATATATATATAAATGTACATGTACACTGTGTGTATATTCGCAAAACGTGTTGTCCATATTTAATCGTTAATATTCAGTTAGCAACTTTCAACTAGCTCAAGATCTAACAACTTTCATTAAAATGAGCTTTAAAATGTAGGTCATTCCCACAAATTGACCTAAATTAGGCGTCGCATACCTTTTATACCCGAGTCGAGTACGTGTTTTTCCGCTACTCAAATACCGCGACTTCAATGTCATTTCAGATAGACTCGTTAGTCATCCATATAATCGGTTGTTTTTTACATTTTATTACAGTACAACCGTCTAATTGTTTACATATTTTTGTACGAAAGGAAAAAGTTGAACAATTGGTAAAGCATATCAAAACTCGACGAGGATAGCTAATGTACGCGTACATACATGTACATACACGTATTCTGTGTAGTTGGATGGTTCTCGCAATCGTATATATACATGTATATATATATATACAATAAAACTTGGATTATCCGCCAGGGGTCGGGACCGCGGATTCGGCGGATATTCGACTGTGTGCATATGCGACGGATAGGCACTAGAGAGTTCCAGCTACATGTACGTTAAACGTGGACGCGAACGTCAATTTTTTACACTCCTGGTCAAGATAAATGAACACATTTTCGAGCGGGAATAAGGGCTTATAACCCATGCTATTAGCATCTTAATTGAGCAATTATAATGTTTTGGGTCTTTGGACATTAGAAACTGTCAGGTATTCAATTAAGGTTGTGCGAGGTTGGGCAACTTCCCCCAACTTATCGTTTCAAGCTAGTTTTTTAATTACACCACACATCGATCACCAGATGGAGTTATTTCAAATTTGCGGGATTTTCTTCGAAACGCATTTCCAAAATTAGTTCAAAAAAGCAAGCTTTGAAATCAAAATATGACCTCCATATACATGTATACTGTATGTATTGTCCAATAAGTTATGTCAGTTTTTTACGCCCGAAAATGGGTTATTTATCTTGACCTGGAGTGTAACAAATTGGCGTTCGCGTTCACGTTTAACGTTTAGCTGAAACAATTGATCCGTATTCAACTCATTATACTGTACCCTTTATCGTTTACTGAAAGACGAAACGAGGGCAGCGAAATTTTCTAATAGAAATTTGCAATAAGGGAATCCGATCTCTATTTGGACGCTACTGTATCTAAAGTATACAGCTCAGATTCTGGATTTTAGAGTAGTATACAAAAATCTATGCTCGGGATTACTCGAGTCAACGTGGAATCTGGTCTGAATCGACCCGCATGGGATTCCTTCAGAGTCTTATGAAATTATCTCAGAATCTTCTTAGAATTATTTCATAATATTTTTAGAAGTCCTTATCATCTTATAGGATTTGTTCATTGGCCGCTTTTTGTATAATACTCTTAAATCCCAGAATATGAGCTGTACTTAAACTGTAGGTACGCACCCGAGGTAATAATGACGTTTTTTTGGTTTGGCGATGGATTTTTTGCATAGGCCTACTCTGTACTACTACTATTACTACTGCTTAGTCCAAAGAAAATCTTCCAGTGAAGAAATTGAAAACCGGCAGTGGTTCCGCCGGTCGACTCTTCCTCTTCTTATTCTTCTTCCTCCGAGTCTTCTTGACTTCCGGAAGCGCCTCGATCCGTCCGCCATCATCAGACGTTTGCTTGGAGGACGTTTGGTGCCAGCGAAACCCGGTTCCCCGGTTGGACTTATTTCCACCGGAAACAGCCTCCTCGTCCTCCTCTTGCTCCTCGTCGGCATGCACGAGGCTCTTAGTCCGTACATCATCGGTGTCGGAATTGGCTGCGGCGGATGGCGGTGTCGGTGTCGAATGGACTTTCATCGGCCAACATTCCTTCATTCGCTTCCGCTCGGCAATTCTGGAAGACCGTCGATGTCCGTACGTGGAAACGGTCGCATCTGCTTCAGTTTTCATTCGCTCGAGTCCGGAATGAAATTGTTCTTCGTCCTGCATGGTGGGAAGATTAGTATATATGATCAGCATTCATATGGTAATGAATAGTGGTCTACGTATACCACATGGAAAAGAAATGCATTTCGAAATACATAATACTGTATGCAATGCATTTTGAAATGTATTTCAAAATACGTGTAGATTGAGACATTAATATATTGCAAAATGCATAGGAAAA